>PVKZ01005015.1:0-62920 GCA_004027375.1 Macroglossus sobrinus | reverse complement strand
TGTGTGTGTGTGTGTGTGTGTGTGTGTGTGTATGTGTGTGTGTGTGTGTGTGTGTGTGTTTACACGTATGAATGCGTGCAGTGTAAAAAAAAGAATCCTCTTCTATCTCGAATATATTTGGCATTTTTTTCTTTCTATCTCTTTCTTTTCAGCACATTATTATATAACTCAAATTAACCTCTGATGAGCAAGAACGAAGGGAAGAGGATACTAGGCTAATACTCAAAAAAAATTTTTTTGATTAGTTGTATGAAAAAGGAAGACAGGGTACTGATATGAAAAAAAATTATGATTCATTACATACAAAAATGAGGACTTTGGAGTCAGTGATCTCTCAGATATTTTCTACCTAAGTCTAAGTCAGAATATAACCCATATTCTTAAAAAGACAATTGAATAAAATAAATGAAGAAATATAATGTGTTCGTGAATTGAAAAATTTAACATTTTAGGATCTCTTCAATTTGCATCTCCCCAAATCGATGTATAGATTTGATGTAATCCAAATCAAAATTCCAACAGCCTTCTTTTCTTTAGAAATTGACAAGCCAACTTTATAATTTTATGATGTGGAAATGTAAAAAACCCATAATGGCCATAGCAATTTTGAAAAAAGACAAAGTTGGATGACTTATGTCACATTATTTCAAGAACTACTAAAAAACTATAGTGATAAAGACAGTGTGGTATATATAAATCAATTAAATATAATTCCAAATCCAGAAATAGATCCATACAGTTAAAGATACTAGGGTAAATCAATGGAGAAAAGATACCCTTTTTTAAAAAAATGATGAGGGTATGCCAGTAGTTGGATATCCAAATGAGGGGGGAAAAATCCTTGACCCAAAATTGATTAGAAAGGTAGACTTAAATGCAAAACCCAAAGCTAAAAGAGAATATCTTGACCTGTGGGTAAATAAAGTCTTATTAAATAAGAGATAAAAATCACAAAATCATAAACTTTTTAAAAAGATTAATTGAACGTCATTAAAATTAAAATAGCTGTTCTTTGAAAGGCACCATTCAGATAAGGAAAAACATTAAGCCACAGACTTGAAGAAAATATCATAATACAGATTTCTGACAAAAACTAATGACCTGAATGTTTAGGAGCTTTTACAACTTAGCAGTAAGAAGATGAATTGCCTAATAAAAAATGGGCAAAATTTTTTAACTAATACTTCAAAAAAGGAGATATGTGAACAGTTAATAAACATATGAAAAGATGTTCAGCATCATTAGCTGTCAGGAAAATGCAAATTAAAACCAAAATGAGACACAACTACTCATCCACTGAATGTCTGAGATTAATAAGACTGACAAGTGTTGGCAAAAATGTGAAGTTACCAGAATTCTCAACATTGCTGATGAGAATAAAAATTGGTGTAACCACTTTTGAGAACTGTTTGGCAGTTTATTGAAAGGTTAAACATGCACTTATCAACAACCTAGAATTCTCCTCCTAGATATTTTCCCTGGAAAAATGCAAGCATAGGTTTACAAAGACTTTACACAAATGTTCACAGCAGCTTTATTAGTAATAGCCCAAAACTGGAAACAATTCATCAACAGATGAATGGATAAACAAAAATGTAGACAATCCATACAGAAGAATACTATTCAGAAAAAATAGGAATGAAATGCTACATCATGAATGAAAACTCTAAAAACAGTATGCTAAGGGAAAAAAAAAGCCTGATGCAAATAGATACATATTCTATAATTTCATTTATGTTAAGCATTCAGGAAAGATAAATTTATATATAGAGAAATTAGATTAGTGATTGCCAGCATCTGGCATTAAGAGGGTTAACTGGAAAAGGGAAAGAGGGAAAATTTTGAGGTGATGGAAATGTTCTGTTATGATTATAGTGATGCTTACCTACATGAATCAACTCCTCAGACTCTGCCTTTTAACTGTATGTAATTTATAGTTCATCAAGTTGATCTAAAACATTTGAATAAAGAGCAAATAATGAACAAAAATGTTAAACCTGTATTTTGTTAAATGAAGTGATGTATAGATTATCTAGCAAGTGCCTGGAAATTATTAGACTCTCGAGATTTCTTTCTTTATCTTCTTATTCCTGCCTACCTCCCACCCTTTCTCCCTTCCTCCTTTCCTCCCTTCTTCCCTCCTGCCTCCTTCTTCCCTTCCTTTCATTCTTTCTCCCTCCATTTATTCCATATTCTGCTTGACAATTCACCAGTGCTAATCTTTGCTAAGGTGTGAGTGGCCAGTAGTATGTCTATGTGTAGGTGCTTTCTGGGGTCTCTTATTTGAGGGACTCTTGAGATGGTCTGCCCATGGCCTTTGTGATAAGTCCCTGGGGAAAGAATTTTTCCTGTGTACTACACTTTGAAAGAAAGCTGTTATTAATTAGCTCAATGTATTCTTGGCTGGGGAAATGTAACCATTTATTTAGTAGAAAAACAAACATAAATCTCCAGATAGGCACTCTGTATTAATCAGACAAGTGGAATTTCAAGCTTTATTTCTCATGTTTAGTCTTTGTTGCTGTAGGAGGCAGGGTAGCATTTGTGGAAAGGGCATCACCTTTTAAGTCAAGCAGACCTCTGTTAGAATAATAATACCACTTGTTAGCTATGTGACAGGAAGCTCCTAACTTTAAATTCTTACTACAATTTGATGTTTGGAAACCAAGCATTAGAGAGAGAGATGAGCTAGACTAAAAGAAGTTCACACTGAAATAAGCAGAGAAGTTTCAGTCCCCTGGGTGAAACTAGAAACTCATGTTTGGGGCTCTGGCTAGTTAAGGGACATATAACTATACTAATGCAACAGTAACTGGAATCTGCTTTTATTTTTACTCCCTGTTTTATTCTTTGGTGGGTATGGTAATGCAGATACAACCAATACTTAATTATATCTAAGTTAGGTACAAAATGTTAAACTCTCTGTTTAGTTGCTTTGGGCTCTAGTTACCTGAACTGATATCTGGAACTAAAGATCCAGAATATATGTTAAAAATTCTCAAACATTACATTTATAAAGTGCTACTTTGTTCAAAGATGTCTTTACATATATTACTTTGTTTGATTATCAAAAAGGTTCAATGAGGAAAGACTCTAAGGATACCATCCATCTATGTTTTAAAAACAAATTAATAGAAGCCTAGATGTGCTAAATGGTTGGTTGTTCAAGATTCACAGCTGGCCATTGGAAAAGGCTGACCCAGAATTCTTGTCTTTGCTATGGCACTTTATCGTTGAGTGAGACTGTGTGTTCCCCACCCCCTGCCAAAAAAAAAAAATGTGGTTTTCAGTGTCAACCCCTGTTTCAGTCTTTGTAGCCATCATCTGTGGCCCTTTGGGAAGTATTGGACATTTACAGATCTGGGTCATGTGTTAAATGTTAGGTCATCGTTGCTTTCAGATGCAGAAACATCTTTAATTTTGTGGAAGTTTCTCATCACCACTAAGTCTCCATTTCTTCATCATTCAAATGAATTCCTATGAAATAACATATGCATCATTCCTGGCCTGTAATAATCTCCAATAAATGATTGTTCACCTTTTCTTCTCTCCTTTCTGTGCAGCTTTGCCCAGGTTTCATCTTATAAGAAAAGTGATAGTCGACAGAAGGGGTGAAAAAGTCAACAGGGAACCTGCAGGACTACAGGAGACCTGCCTCGTCTTTGGGTTCTTTGCAAGAGATCTTTGCAGTTTATTAGATAAGTTTCTGCCACTATTGATCATTTTGAGGAATTTTTCAAACTCAAGAATAGCTTTTAATTCTCAAAGCAGAGGCTGAGAGAAAATGAGACAACTGGTTTATTTTCATTTCTCCATCGAAACATAGCCTCTGTTCATTCTTGCTTTGTCTGCAGAAAGATCTTGCTCTTCTATTCACATAAACATCAATATTTAACTATTGGTTTCTCTCCAGGGATGGCTTATCAGCATTTCTGAAGGGTCTGGGATGTAAGTGTTTATTCCCTCACGTGTTGGAAGGAGTTTCAGAGATCATATGGCACAATTCTTTCATTTTACAGATGTAGAAACTGCAACCTGAGAAGGAGAAATGTCTTAACCAAATGAACCCAAGGAGAAACGAGTGTAACCTTTCAGTTCCTCTGGAACTCCTCCTGTAGACTTATTCATTGACACCTTAAGGAAAGATAAAAGTCCCAGAGGTGAATCTTATTCAGTAAGCCTTCTTAGTAACTTTTTCAAAATGAGAACCTATCCATAAGAAACAAAACTATTTTGAAGAAAAAAGTGTAGAGATAGGAGTTTTGCTTACTTCAGGGAGCTGTTTCTATGCACAATTCATTTCCTAAGCAAACCGTTTATGTCTATAGAAAGGTCCATGGGTGGATTCCAGGGGACTACAAAACCCTGAAAATAAATGCAGAACGTCCTGTGTGTTTCCTGGTGAGGGTCATGTAGGCTGTGGAGCCCCCACAATGAGCCAGCCACAGCCTCCCATCAAAGGCCGTTCTGCAGAGTAACAAAGGGATCATGAGGCTCTTTGGTTTTTAATTGGAGAAACTTCTAGACTTTTTTTTATTAGACAAGCTTGCACCCACTTTGTTGTATGTGGCCATCAGTGGAGACTGGGAACATGCAGTGGAAACTCCAACAAGCCCACGTCCTCCTTAAAGCTTGGTTGGGCAACATCGAAGAATCTAGTATCATCTGACCTTCCCCCTGTTTCCATCATCTTCATCTCAGCTCCCTCATCCCTAATAGTCAACAAGATCTCAAATCCAAGCCCTCTGCTTCCCTGATATCACGTCGGGCTGCATTACAAAAGCATTACTTCTCTTACTTTACTCCTTCCTCTTCTTTCTTCTTTGGGGAGTTTTTCAAGGGTACTTTTGTATTATAAGTGATTTGTTATTTATGTGGTGACTTAAAAACCTTACGCTTGAATAATGTGTGCCTTCAGCGTGTGTGTTTGTCTAAGTGTAAGAAAGTGTGTGTTTGTGTGTCTGCCTGTGTTTATCTGTGGACCTCTCTCACTTCCAGATTTGTTACTGTCTCCTGTGGAACAATCTTTTTCCAATTTGCCCTGTTCTTTTCAAAATGAGAACAAATGCAACATAATATCCTTTGGGAATAATTAATCCACAGATATTTTGGATAGCTCATATTTTTATCAGTGGTGATTGGAGCTGTGAAAAATAAGGATGGACAAGACATTTTTTATGCTACCATAGGGATTACGATTTCATTTCCTGTCCCCCACCATTCGCCAAGTACCCACTATGTTCAAGGTGCGGGGGATATGAGAAAAAAAACCCACAAGTCTTGCCTTCAACCCAGTGACCATTCCAACAAGTACACATCGCAGAGCAGCCAGATGGATGGTTTAGGTTTCTCAAGTCTGAAACATAATTAACATTCCTTATTTGAAAGTTTTAAAACGTGAGGGAGCAGGCAGCCTCCCTGCCTCCTGGTCATGATGGAAAACCCTCATGTGCTGAAGGTACCGGTGAGCAACCTCCCTCCTCAGAAAGTGATGGCTTTTGAGGGCCTGCCAGCATCAACAGAGATCTGGTCTCATAAATCACCCTGCCAGTGTCACCCCCACCTCCCAAACTGGCATGCCCATTTTTCTACCCCCTCAGCCCGTCAGGAGCCCTGTGTCTGCTTTGGTTGCTGAGCTGGGCGTCTGTTCTCATGTGGACTTCTGGAAAGAAACTGGTAGTGTGTGGTTTGTCGCAGGTCCTTTGTAAAATGCAGCAGTCTTGTTATTTTTCTTCTTTAGGTCTTTTGGCCAAAAGACATGGTTGCCCATGGGTCAATTTTACCATGAGAGCATGTCCACCTGCAAAAGTGTAGAATGTCAACTTCCCAGCCACAGCCCTCACACCTTTATATCCTGTTGGAGGTTTTAGGGGGCCAATGTGAGAAGCAGGACATAGATGAGAGTCGAACCATTCAAGAAGCCCCTGACCCAGAGGAAGAGCTCTGAACACCACTGTCAGGCCCTTCTCTAGATCATCCAGCCCCTGCCTACCTCCCATCTTGTTCTTTACTTCTCTCCTTGCCTCCCAGACTGCATGCAGTTCGAATTTCCTCCATCAGGTTTTTCTTGTGCTAGGAGATCTTACCTGTGTGGACTGCCTCCCCCTGGCTAACCCCATATTGTTCATTATGATTCTCTTTGTACATTTTTTATTAGCAAGCTTTCTAGAACCTTCCAGATGAGACGACTATGGCTCCTTGGTGTTCCATAACCCTTTGTTCTTCCCCCTGTATAAAATTTAATTCAACCCAGTTAAAGCAATTGCTTATTTTTCCTTGTAACCTCTTAATGCAAGAGACCCCATTCCTAGTACAGAACTCAGAAAGTTAGATATTTCCTGCTGGATATGCACAGAAGGAAGATAAGATATTAGAAAATATCCTGGTTTGTACAGTTAGAGTCTGAGTGATCTTGGGTGGATTCTAAGTATGCTTCCTTGTTTTCAAAATGGTGGGGGCACCACCTTCCCTGTAGGACTGGTGTAAATAGTAAAAGGAAACTTCAGGGAGTGATGGATATGTTTATGGCACAATCGTGGTGATGGTTTCATAGCTTTATACTTATCTCCAAACTCATCAAGTTGTATGCATGAAATACGTACAGCTTTTTGTATGTCAGTCATACCTCAATAAAGTGGTTTTAAAAAGATTGAAAGGAGACCATGAGCACAACATACTTGATAGATGTTATTTATAAACATTTAAAGCAATTTGCAAAGAATAGGCAGCACTGGTTTTAGAGTATAATTTGCCTTCCTCAGAGATAAAGAAAACAAAATCCTCAAATGTGGGCAAAATAAAAGCTAAGCAAGTCTTACAAAAATAAGTACTTATTTTTATAAATACTTCTGGAGCATCTACTGAGGGCCCACATACAATGTGCTTACATGAATTATCTCATCACTTCTCACAATTACTTTACAAGATAGGAATTAATATCTTCATTTCTGTGCATGAGAAAGCAGAGTCTCAAGGAGAGAGTGTAACTTTCCCAAAGCCACAAAATTTGTAGACTAAGAATTTGAACCCATAATTGTCTCGTTTGCTGTTTCACAATCGGGTGATTTTTACCAGCCCCTTCCCAAGGGACCTGTGGCAATATCTGCAGACATTTTTTATTGTCACAAACTGGGGAAGAAGGTGCTGCTAGTATGTGGACAGAAGCCAGGGATACTTCTAGACACCCTATGATGCATAGGACAGAGAATTATCCAGCCCCAGATATCAGCAGTGCTGAGACTGAGAAACCCTGGTCTAGCCTCACTGCATCAAGGTTTTCCTACTGTCATCCCAAAGATGAAATGATATTTTATTAATATGGCATGCATGATATAGAGTCCTATAAGAGGCCTGTGCCATTTCAGAAAGAATTCTGTGCCAATAAACTCAATCTGTGCCCTATTAAAAATGATGGAATAAAAATGACCATGTAGACATTTACACATTGAATAACCTGATTGTAACTTTGGCCTACTTATGGTTCAAAAACTCCACACCCAGGAGTCTTGGCTATGGGATGGATACAGAGTGTTGGAAACAAAGAGGAGGCAGGCAGAGGTTAGTTCTACCCACTGCTCTACTTAGTAGCTGTTGTGTCCTGGGGAAATTTAACTGATATCTCATGATCCATTTGCTAAATCTGCAAAATGGAAATATTAATGCCAGACTCAAAGAGTTGATGTGAGGATTGTGTGAAATAATGTAGAGTATTTAGCAAAGGATATGGCATATAGGAATGTTCTGTGTTCCCCCCAAATGAACTTCTACTTTGAATATTGTTCTTTGCCTCTTCCTCTGCCACATGAAAGTGGCAAAAACTGGATTCATACCCAGTGTTGACTCTAAAGCTTGTGCTTTTCTACCTGTCCTGCCTCCTTCCTGGCACTCACCTTTACCTGAGAGGGTTGGTGTCTTTGGAGTTGACAAAGCCAACCTTCCTACTACCCCCACCATTTCTTAACAGAATGGTGACAAATTGATGCTTTAGCTGAGTAATATTCCCTTACATTCTTTTCCTCACTGCCCCCTCTAACACTCTCTGTCTCTTCTAACACTCTTTCCTCTGGTTGCAGAGTGGAGACTTCTCTGGTCACAGTGGATGGGCAGCATGGGGCACCTATAGTCAGAAAGGATGCTGAGGACATTTAGTCTCTCTGGTCATCTTCATACTATACCTGGTCAGTCTTCACATGTTAAGTACTTAATTGAGCAAAATGCCACTTGCCCAACACTGCCAACATGCCACCAGCTATGCTAAGCACTTTATATACTCCATTCTATTTTATCAAGGTGCCCAACAAGATAGTTAATAAATGTGCCTAACAAGATAGCTAATAAATGT
Source organism: Macroglossus sobrinus (assembly GCA_004027375.1). Lineage (NCBI taxonomy): Eukaryota > Metazoa > Chordata > Mammalia > Chiroptera > Pteropodidae > Macroglossus > Macroglossus sobrinus. The sequence continues at coordinate 54,579 of PVKZ01005015.1, read as the reverse complement.
TTGTTAAATGAATAAGTCATGCAATAATCTTCTGAAGTCAGAACCACACATTTATATTATACAGAGACTCAGAGAGGCTAAGTAACATGCCAAGGGTTACACAAAACCTATGGGGAAGGACCAGCACTAGAAACCCAGTTGTCTGACTCAAAGCCCACATTCTTAACCAGGACAAAATACCGCTGCACAATGAGTAGGAGAGGGCAAACACTAACCAGGGCCTATTGTCAGGAGAGTCATTCCCAGTGCTGGCTGTAGGTCACGCCCCACTTTCTCCGACTCATGAAAATATCTCCTTCATACATTCACTTATTCACCTGGAATTCATTGGATTTCTGCATAATTCCAGTTATTGTGCTGGTCTTTATAAGAGTAAGAAAAACAGAACAAAACTCCTGCCCACATAGAGTGTACACACCCGTGAGGTGGGAGATGATGATCCTTAAAAAAGAAACAAATTAAAAAACACAATTGCTGAGTGTTACCAAGTTGAAGAATAGGCTACACAGGGAGAGAAGAAAGGGTTTATGGGAGGGCTCACAGAGCAGGGGCTGTTTAAACAGGCTGAAAACAGGGAGTCAGGCATGAAGCGGTTCCAGGAAGTGTGTTCCAGGCTGAAAGAGCTAAGGCCTTATAGTGTTTGGAAAGATTTCACAGGTTTAAGGAAGTGAAAGAACCCTGGAGTGTAGCGGACAAAGGAAGCGTGAAAATGACATTGTTCTGACTTTTTCTGAACCAATAGATGCGAGATAACTGCATGGCTCTCAGACTTGAGCACTTTATCATGAATAAGTGTTGTGGGTTGAACTGTTTCCCCCAAATAGACCTAAGCCCGGGTACCGAAAATAACCTTATTTTTAAATTGGTCTTTGCAAATATAATTAAGTTGTAAATTAATATGAGATCATACTGGAGTAGGGTGAGCCTTAATCCAATATAACTGATGCCCTTGTAAGAAGAGACACAGAGATAGACACACTCCGAGAAAAGAAGGCCATGTGAAGGCACAGATGGGAGACAGCCATGTGATGATGGAGGCTAAGACTGTAGTTATGTAGCTGCAGATCAGGGAATGCCAAGAATTGCCAGCTATCACCTGAAGCTAAGGGAGAGAGCATGGTTCTGCCAGTGCCTTAATTTTGGACTGCTAGTCTCCAGTGGAAGAATATCTTTCTGTTGTGTTAACCCATCCCGTTTATTGTAGTATAGTAGGGCAGCCCTAGGAAACAAGAACAATAACCCATTATTTGCAGATTCTTACAGCTGGGCATGATCTACTGAACTGAGAACCCCTACTCGTGAATCAGCCGTGCCAGAAATGTTGGGGGGCACCTCCTGAATCCCTCAGCTGGTGACAGCGGGATCCCACCTTTTAATCACAGCACCTGTGCACGGCCCACTCTTTCAGAAAGCTCTGCATACTCTTTCTCCAAACTAGACTTTGTCAGAAAGTGTGATGCCTTGAAGAAGGGCAGCCACATGAACCTGGCAGCCACATAAGCAGTGGGCAGGCCCAGGTTTGCAGCCTGGCCTCAGCCCTGGCGGCAGCACGGACGGAAGAGTCAGCCCAGCAGGAGGCACTCTCGCTGCCTAAGCTTGCTGGCATCATGTCTTCTTTCACTCCCAAAGGGTCATTCCCAGGTCCTCCATGGCCTGCAGTTGGGAAAAGGTGGGAAACGGGGTTGTGCAGACTGCATCCTCTCTGTGGGGAGGTTTGGATTACCCTACATGGACTTCAAATAATTAAAGGGAAAAAAACAAAGTTTCGTTTGTCTCACAGTGCTTCTTTGCTTAAACAAGTGTTCCTCATTAACTAGGTTTTTTTCCACCCTGAGTAGCAATCGGCTCTTCTTACTAGCACAAAGTTCTTTGTCTAAAGAATTGTTTTAAAGAATTGAAAGAGAATATGTTTTAAGACTCGTGATGGCAGGAAAGTCTTTCAGGATGCTAATGGCAGGCATGGGTCCAGCTGGACCGTGATCTGCATGAGGGCAATCATTCCTAATTCATGGAGTTATTATCCAGATACAGTGAAATAATGTATATGTGCTTCTCAGAAGTGTCAGCCATTCTTAAGCACTTAGTCAAATACCCTCATTACTTTATAGATTGATGGTGGCCTAGGTGTCCATTCAGGAACTGGGGCTTGTTAGCATCCAAGGTATTTCCTAGGGTACATTGCCTGAGGAGACACAGGGTACCTGAATGCTTTCTAATGTGCCCCACGAGGCCATATAGATTTTTTTTTGGTGGCAGAGAACCAGTAGGAGGATATTCATTTGGATTTTTCTGGCAATTTCCTGCTTCCCAAAGAAGCTGCCATGTGGTGAGGTCTGAGATGTTAGCCAGCTAACAAATTAATCTGCCACGGTTTCATGAATGTTGGCAGAAGACGTGACATTCCTAGGTCAGTGACAAAGGACCTTGTTACTCCTAGCGCAGCAACCAGCATGAGCTTCAGGTTTGTGTCAGCAGCTACTCTTGCCCTGGTTCCCACAGGGCAATGCAAAGAGGGCCAGCTGACACATGCACAGATTGTAGGGCATGGAAGAGGAACCATAAGCTTAGCGGAGCTGAATCTTTTGTGTGGGGCAGCAGTGCCTGCCCATTGCTCCAAGGAGAGATGTACTTTCCATGCCTGTTTGCTATACGTCCTTAAAGAGATGCTACATAACAAAAGCAGTCAGTACCTCTGTCCACAAGCTACGCAGTAATGTGTAAGACTTGTGGAAAACGGTCTTCTATAGCAGTACTACCTATTCCTATTTTGTGTTAAAATCATAAGGCACTAGTAGTAACTTAGAAACTGTCCCATGCCAGTTAGCTCTCCTCCCTTTTTTCTCAGCTCCTTTCCTACTTTTAATTCAGAGGCAGGAGTATCATGGAAAGAACAGTCCTTGGAAATTGGTATAGCTGGGGTTGCTGGTGTTAAAATCTTGATCTGCTTCTAATCCAATATGGAAACTTGGGCAAGTGACTTACTGTCCCTGAGCCTCAATCTTTTCATCTGTGAAGTAGGGATAAGAATGCCTACCTCACACAGTGAAGAGGTTTTGCATATAATAGGTACATAAAGAATACTGCCTGTATATATTTGAATTGGCAAGTGATTTCATTCTTGCCATGAGTCACTTGAGAGGTACATAAACTTTATTTGAATGTTTTTCATTTTGCCTCTACTATTCTAATGCAAAACACTCTCCACACTCCCACCCTGCTCCTCCCTAACTTAATTTCTGCCTCATCTTCACTTCGATTTAAATTGTTTCTCATAGCTGCTGTCTTTACTATGTAGGCAAGCTGTAGCTCGCTGTCAGCACCTTTTCCTCCTTCCCTCCCAGTGTCTTTTGTCTTTCTTCACTCCAAATGCGCCTTGGCCAGCCTCTGGAGGGATGGACGGGGTAGGAGGGTGGTGATTAGACATTCTCCTTCATGCTTGGCTCTCAAATTATAGGTGGCTGAATTCCTCCCAGTGGCCTCACTTCTGCTTTGCTAATTTCTATTGTTTTTGGTTTCCCAGGCAGGGAAAACAAACTAAACCCTTGACTCAAGAAGAGTTAGAGGGCTGCTGATAAGCAGGGCTCTGATTCTACCCATTTCCTAATGAGTGGACCTGCCCAATGAGAGAAGCATCCAGCTCCTCTCGTTCCTTATCACCATCCTGGTGGGTGACTGCAACGGAGAGAATGGTGCAGCTCCTAACACTGAAATCTCTTTTCCGATATTTAGCTGATCTGTAATGTCAGATTTTTTTTTATGATGACTTCTGAGTACTGGTAGTGATGAGGAAAATGTCTGTTCATTCAAACAAAACTAATCATCATTTATCCGCCCTCCATTCATCTATCATCTATTTATCATTTATCTATCTATCTACCTACTACCTATCTATCTATCTCTGTATTGGATATTGGATATTCTATTTAAGATGACCTAAATGTTACTGATTGAAACTGGCACTGTAGATTAATGTCTGCATTGTTTTTTTTTTTTTTTTCTGATGGGGAGAATCTGTACAGTTTAAAGTTTTATGGACAGTAATTAGTTTCCAACTTCTAGAAAATTCTGATATTCATGACATATACTATTCTTCCACACATGTAGAATATTTGAGATATGGGTTTTAGATCAGTACTGACAAATATTCACTGACCATTTAGAGTTTTGATATTAGAACATTAGCAGTCTCATTCAGAAACTTTTATTAACTGGAAGCTTTTCTTTCCCACTTTCAGAGAAAGTTTAATTTTGTTTAAAGAAAAAATACAAAGCTGCTCTGAAGCCAGGGTATTTCTCCTCTTTTCTCTCCCCACTGCCCCCTCTCTCTCTCATGAAAACAGGAGACGTGATGATGGATCCCACGTCACCATGCGTTCTCAAGAGAAGAGTCAACACTAGGAAATGCAAGCAGGCATTGGGCAAGTGAGAGCCTTGACAAAAGGGGAAGAGCCTGCAGAAAGGGGGACAGAAGAACAAAAGGCATGGCCCAGCCCTGAACGGGGTCCTGCCTTTATCAGGATAATACTAGGTAGTGGGTGCTGGGTCCCAGAGTAGGGCAGGGCAAAAACCTCGCTTTCCAAGCAGGGTCTCTGAGCAGAGCCAAATCATCACGAATTTAACTGAAGGCTCTTAAATCCTCCTTCCAATGACTCTGAAGTGGCCTGCATTACACAAAGAGAAGGTGTGAGGGTAATGGGAGCCTGTAGAGATCTACCCTGAGGTCCTGCAAAATTGTGAAAGAATTATTTCCACGTGTTCTTTTTTACTGAATAACATATAGACATAGATTTTTATCCCCAAGTATATAAACAAAATGGGCTATTGGTAACTTATCGAAATATTTCATTTCTTGAAAACTTCTATATGAGACTGAGGTATATTTGTTAAATTAGGCATTCTACTTAATCCTAAATAATGGACAGGCATAATAATACTTGCTGAAGGAATGAAAGAATGAAGAACAGGACCAAACTATAGGAGAGTGTCACAATTCACTCTTCAGTCCAACAGATCTTAATCATCTGGGTCATTTCCTACTGGGGGAAGAGAGGCACCCTTCCTTCCTCTTTAGTCATCCAAGGTCCTTGGTTCAATGTTCTTCCTATCATCTGTCCTTCCTCCCACCCCTTTTTATTGAAATGTGCCTTCAAAAAAGACAATTATTGATCACTTACGTCTTAGTGTGGTTGTAAGTCACTGATTCTGTAGCCTTAGCTGCACTTACTTCATTTCTTATCAGCAACAAAAGACTATCCCAAAGATTGTATGTCAGGAGGCAAAATTGGGTAGAAAAACTGAAGGGTGACCTCTAACCAACAGTCAGCTAGAAACCGGGGCATCTTCTTGGCTCCCCTAAAATTTTTATCTTCTTTGTCTACCCTCAGACACCTTTTTTTGAGCCTAAATTTTTACATTTGCAAAATATGTTGTTTATATCAACTTCAGGTGGTTTTAGAGAATAAAATGTCAAAAAGCAAACATCTGTATAGGAAATACTGAGTATAGTTCTTGGCACATGAGAAATGCTCAAAATAAGAGTTATTGTTATTGCTATTATTATCAGTATTAGGGTATAGATTAAAAGGATGAAAATAATCATGCAGTGAGACTTTCTAAACATATTAAATTTTATTTTAAAGGTTGAGAAAAGACATGTCTTCACTACATTAAAATACATTAGAGATTGCATATAAAATATGACTGAATATAAGTCTGTGCTTTAAAGATCACAGAGAACCTTGACAATAAAATAGTTCCCTTAGGAAACACTGAGTATGAAGTGAGAAAGCATTACCCTGGGTATCCAAACAGTAGGGAAGCAATCCTCACACACAGAAAGATTCATACTTGGGGAACCCACCTTCTGAATGTGAGAATACTATTTTCCTCCCTGACTTTTATGCCAGAATTTAAGTTCTTTTGAAGACAGATGTATCCAATTCAGACTGGGGTTCAAAGACCACAACATAAGAAACATTGAAGAGCTGGGGGCGTTCAGGTTTCTAATTTCTGGGTGGGCATATTGGAACTTCTCACTGGCTATAGGATGGCCAGGTCCTGCAAACATTCCTGCTGAGATTTAGGTAGCCAGAAGTTTAGTTGGCATTTACATGAGCTGAAAGGAAAGATTCAGGTGAGTGAGGAATAGATGAGTGCTAGAGAAGGGCCTCTCTTATACACTCGTCTCAAATGTTTACTGACCACTGCTGGGTACCCCATGCCCTTTACCCACTGAGGAGACAGCAGTGACGACCCATATTCTGCCACTAAGGTGTTCATGGTCCAATAAGAGTCACATTCACAATAATCCATGCAGCACATACTACTCAAGTTAAGTGCAAAGGGTTAGTTACGGAAGCACAGTGCATGTAAGTGCTTAAATTGCTAGGGATTTGTAAGAAGAGGAAGAGACACCAGAGCTTTCTCTCTCTGCCATGTGAGGCACACAATCAGAAGGTGGCTATCTGCAAGCCAGAAGGAGGGCTCTCACCAAGAACTGACTCTTCAGCACCTTGAGCTTGGACTTTCCAGCCTCTAGAACTGCGAAATATAAATGTGTGTTGTTTAGGCCACCCAGTATGTGGTATTTTGCTATAGTAGCCCAAGCTGACTAAAACAGGGGTGACATTTGGTTTCATCCTTTTAAAGATGCAGACAAGTTCAATAGGCAAGGAGAAATATTTTTAGCAGAGGGAACAATATACAGAAGGAACTATGGTGTGATTTCTGTCTTGCATTCTCTCTCTTTCTCTGACTCACTTTCTTGCCCTGATAAAACAAACTACCATGTTGTGAGCTGCCCTAATGGTGAGGCCACATGACAGGGTACTAGAATCACTGAAGGAATTAAGGCCATCAGTTCAATAATACTCCAGAACTAAATTCTGCCAACCACATGAGCTTGGAAGCTAATTCCTCTTCAGTTGAACTTTCAGATGAAATCCCAGCCCTGGCTAGCACCTTGATTGCAGTTGTGAGAGACCCTGAAGCAGAGGGTCCAACTGAGCTGTGCCTAGATTCCTGATCCATGGAAACTGTGAGATCAAAAACAAATGTTGTTTTAAGTTACTGTTTGTGGTAATTTGTTATGTAGCAATGGATAACGAATCCAGTAATGTTCCAAGGCCTGCTGAGACAGAAAGGAGTATGTGGGTGGGAGAGAAGCCCTAGAGTGGCCTTGCCATTGCCCAGCTGCTTCCCAGAGCATTGAGCCTAAGAAGGTTCTGAGTATGGCCCTGCTGTGACGTTAGTACAGACCCACAGCAGACAACTCTGGCTTTGTGGAACTTGGGAAAGAAACTTCTCCTAGAAGGACTCAGTGCATCCAAATCTTGCCCCAGTTCTCACGATCCCTAACAGGAACATCCTGTGGAATCTTCTGGGATCATGTTGAAATGGAAGTGCATACTTACATTTCAGCCAGTATTACAAAGAACAACTGCTATCAACACAACCTAGGGAGTGGAAGCAAGGACTTGGCAGGCCAGACAAAAGAAAAAGTTTAAGAAACAATATCATAGGGCTCATTCAGAAAATCTGTTTTCCACTGAGTGTTTTCTTGGGTCTGAAAGAGTGTGGGGATAAATGCTGCCAACAGCAGTTGTCTTTTCTCTTTTCTGTTCAGGCTCTAAGTTCAGCTGAAGGAATCACTCAGGATTCCACTTGCTGTGTCATGTGCATTGCACTTTAAAGAAAACCCAAAACCTAGTGAATGCCAAATATTTCTTCTTGATTCTCCCTTTAATGCACCTCTGAACTTGCCTAAAACATTGGGATTATTTCTCTAAACATGTTCAGTGGGTATTTTATCATTTTAATCAGGATTCATTTAGAGTTTTAGTGTTTGAATTTTGTTCCAAGTGAAACATTTGGATCTGAAGCAGTGCTTTAAGGGCACTATAAATGCTGAGATCTTCAAATTACATGTATGTAATTGCTTTTATCTCTTTTATATATTAGGGTTCTAGGTAACATTATATTTGAAAAGCACAAAAAGAGGCACAGTGAGAAAATAATGAAAAAATCTTAGTGTCCCAAAACTCACTGATTCTTAACATCTGCAAAAGATGCTGGCCATCTACACCATGAACAAGTTATATTCATTTAATATTTAAAATATATTTAATAATATAACTTATTGAGTAATTACCTTATATCAGGTACTTGGGTAAATTTCTTTCAAGCATCACCATGTCATTCATTCAACATAAACATATTCTTAGCCCCTAGTGGAGAATAAAAAGGGCTCTCAAAAAAGACAACCAAGACATCTTGATCCCTGCTCTTCAGGATCAGGTCATGAGGCAGATGACATGGTGACATTGACCAGTGTGATGTCCTATAAGGCTCGCGGCAGTCTTACGGAAGACTGGGACCGTTCTGGTTGACTGGAATAACTAAAAGCCCCCTCTATCACTCTTACAAAGGTCTTAGTTTGGAAGATAAATTATATAGTTCAGCCTACTTTAGGCTAATTTTCCAAAAGTCATATGTGTGTAAAAAGAAGTGCCTTTTGGTAAACTTAACCACATTTTCTGTTTCCACTTAATGTAAACAAAAGTTGTTCATCAACATTTATATAGTCAGTTTATATATTGTTACTTAGGTTACATTCTAGGGTTACATCTACATACTATGCTATAAATATTGGCAATTTTCTAATTCTTTTGACCAATATGTAAGACTTTTGACCAAGAGTCTTCTCCAGGTCAGGGGAAAATGATCTTTAGTTGACTCACTTCTTCCAGCTCTGACCGTTTCCCAGTTGCCATGGATAAAATGCATCCATTGGAAAACATAAATATATCTGCTTTCCTATATGGAGATGATGACTATTGTGAATTTCTGGGGAGGGAACCTACCACCCACACTGTACTTTCTTTTACTTTTCACTTCTCCAAGGAATAATTGTGGATCAGAGAATAGCTATATGGAAATCAGAGCTGAAATAGCCTATAAATCACACTTGTCATCATTTCCCCAAACTGTGGTTGATTTATTATACACCCTAATGCCTTATTACTGTGGCCACACTATTTTCATGATATGAAATCACATACACCCACCATCAGGGACTACTTACGGTCTATAAAAAGGGAGAAATAAAAACAAAACAGAATCAAAGTTGGAGAGCATTGAGTCATGTATGGGATGCAAACACATTAGTAGAAAATCTGGGGGATGCTGGAAAGAAATGTTTACACCATGGAGAGCAAGGGGGAACTATCTTTTGGTCAACATTGGATTATCTTGACTAATGAAGAATGGGGAGGCATGCAAATGCTGAAACAACTGAATGCTTGTCTCTAAGTACAAAGATGCTCCCATGACCTCATCCTCATGCACTTGGAATTGGTTAATTCTTAGCAGACAAATGGTCAAGATCAACTCCAATTCAAAGCTGGGCAAAGGTTTCCCAGTCATATCAGTAGTAGAATGTGTTGGGGAAAATCTAAGCACATGGCCAGGGAAAGGGAGAAGACTAGAGGAAGTGGGGCTGACTGTGGTTCTCTTTGATCCTTATGTAAGCTGGAATAAAGTCACGGGGGAAGCTAATGTGACACTGGAGATCTGGGGAGACACTTGGGGGACTGCCCCCTATCCATGTCCACCAGATTAAAACTGTGGAGCTGGGATTCAACTTCTAGCATCCATCAGTATTAGCCCGAGAACATATTTCTTCTGATGAGTCAATATTTAGGCTTGCTCGCAGTGGACTAGCCTTCATGAAAAAAAAAAAAATATCTAAGTCCCATTTATTCCAGAAATGTGTCTGGGATAATTTTCTAAACTATTTCAGCAAAGAGAAACAGTCGATGATGAAGTCATGGGGGAAGCTAATGTGAATAATTGTCCTCCTTTTGAGTTGCCATGAATTGTCTCTCCTCCAGGACACGTCCAGAATCAGCTAAAACCCATCAAAGCAGTGTGGGGAATGGGCAGGGACAGAGCGAGAGGGATCTGGATCACCATCGCCTTTGCCAGGGCAGCTCTGAGAGTCTCTGCCAGCAGCCTGTCTTTTCCAATTGTAAATGATTTCACTGGTGCTGGTTATTGCGAGATATTCTACACTTGTGGGTCTTCTTCCTTCACATGTTCTACCACTTAATTCATTTCATTTTGCCTAGTTTCTTGTCATCACTTTAGAAATGGAGCACAATATTTTGGTCAGATGGACTAGAATTCAAGTCCTAGCTCTGTTGTAAATTCTTGAGACCTTGATCAAGTTATGTAATCTCTCTGAGTCTCAATTCTCTCACTTGTAAAATGGATATAATAATAGCTACATTGTTAAGTGCTTATGAGGTGAATGAATATAAGTAAACTGGCATATTGCTTGACATATAGTAAGCACTTAGTATGACTATGCACACGTGTGTGTGTGTGTGAGTGTTAGGGTTCTCCAGAGAAACAGAACCAATGGGATGCATATATCTGTCTGTCTGTCTATCTTTTTATCTGTTAATCTAATCTATCAAAAGAGAAATTCATTTTAAGGAATTGACCCATGTAATTGTAGAGGTTTGGTAAGTCCAAATCTTCAGGATAGGCTGGCAGACTAAAGACATAGGAAGAATTGCCCTTCCATTTCAAAGCCAGCCTGCTAGCATAATTCCTTCTTGCTTGGGGGAGGTCAGTCTTGCTTTTATTAATGCCTTCAACTGATTGGATGAGACCCACCCACATTATGGACTGTAATCTACTTTACTCAAAGTACACCAGTATAAATTGTTAATCTCACCTGATAAATACCTTCACAGAAAGCTCCAGAATAATGTTTGACCAAATGTTTGGCACAGCCAAGTTGGCACATCAAGTTAACTATCACATTGTGATAGTTATTTAAAATTGGAACCTATGCAGCCCCTAATACATATCAAATAATAATATGCATCAAATAATTATAGGCAGTATAGACTTCCTAATACCTTTTGAGTAGTCACTGACTTTATGTGGAAAAAAAAAAGTTCAATAATTTTCACTGGTCATTCCAGATCCCACATTTTGGATCTTTCAAAATTTATTCCATTCTAGCTGTCTATGCCAAATCTTGAGTTAGGCAAAAACTCCTCTCTCAGGCTGACCTGAAGCAAATCTTCTGGGGAAAAAAATAATAAAGCATGTCTAGGCAAGATAGATGCTAAAAAGAAAGGAAATCCAGTCACTCTCATGTCAAAGAGACATGTGACACCTTCTGGAACTGTAACTCTTCATTTTGGCTTCAGTGGCATCACGCCACAGCTTTGGTGGGGAGACCATTTAGCTTTGTCAGTTCCTTGAGGTCTATGGGTCTTCTCGGTGTGGGCAGTGAGCTGTGCATTCTATTACCACCCAAACCACATGGAGCGTATTTTGCACTCACGGCATTCTTCAGACCCCCTTGAAATGAGCCTTGTACACTTATTAAAATGAGCTCCATCAAAAGGACTCTTGGATCTTCACATGGTGTCACCAACAATGTAGACCTGTAGAGCGAGCAGTTGTGGTTCATGAGGCTCCCTTTCCATTGCTTGCCTCTTGGCTTTTGAGACACTAGTCTCGGCTTCCCCACTTGTCTCTCGCAGATATGGTGTCTTTTGGTGTCACTGAGTTACATATGGCTTTGGCCACAACCTTAAGCTGCCTCCACAGAAGAATATGTTTGTGAAAATGCTATGTGTCCCTGGTCCTCTCCCTGCTTATGGCTCTTCATTCTCTTCTTGATGCTAACAACCAATCCTAGAAGTTAAAACTGATGTGAAATGAGATAGGACGAATTAGATGTATCAGTCCTTAAATATTTTAAATTGTTTTAAGGCGGTTTTTTCAGATTGACCACATTTCCATGGTTTCCTCTGTGTAGAAGTTTTCCTGAAGAGACCCATATCCCAATGTTTTTCTGAGGTAGCCAATGCTACTTTTCCATCTTTCCCTGCTCCTGCTCTACTTTTAGCATCCATGTGAGGCGAAGGCTCTCTCTCATCTCTACAGGCCTCTCACATATCTGTCCCATTTTCCTAAATTGCCTCTCTTTCTCCTGCTAGGCCACCTGACAAACTCTCGCTCTTCCAATAATGGTTAGTTCAACCAAAAGTCCTTCCAGGATGCCTTCCCTGGAAATGTAACTGCTTTCTTCTCTGTGTTTCCATAGAATCTATGTTTCCTTTATGATTCTTATCAAATTAGTATAATTGTTAGGTTCATGTCTCTCTTCCTGCTACACTGTAAGCTCCAAAAACAGGGAATGGAGAGTATTCATCTTTGAATCTCCATAACCTAGCAAAGGAGACTCTTAATAGAAGTTTATTGAATGGATGGATGGATGGATGGATGGATGAAAGAGACTTTCAGGAAGATCTCAGAAGTGTCCCAGTCAAAGTTTTAGTGCCAACTTTACTGCCAACTTGCTGTGGGACCTAGAGCAATTTGATTGCTCTCTCTGATTTTTCTCCCAGGTCAAAATGAAGGTACCTTTTAGTTGATAACCAGATGCTTCCATGTTCAAATAATCTGTTCTTCCAGCATGCTGCTTGGTTTCTGCGTGGTAGACAACTTCCTAGCATAGATTTATCACTGTTGCATGGTCTCAGCATCCTACAGCAAGCCCAGGTCACGCTGTCGTAGCAGCTGGGACTCAAGCAAAAGTCTTCCTCTTCCTCTGCTGTTTATTGCTTGATTCACTGGAGTGGGGAAAAGAAACATTAAATTCTCAGAAATCCTTCTCTCTAGAAGTCACATATTCTGTGAAAGCAGCTTAGCAGTATGATCAGAATTATATATATCTTTGGTGACAGCCATTGAAACTACAGTCTGAGAGATACAAGTGGGCAAGTCAAAATTTGCATGTCAAAAGTGAAGAGACAAGGCATGGAAAGCAAGTCATGGGAATCATAGACACCGAATACTGAAGTCAGTGGCTTCACTCTGGATCAGAGGCATCTTTTCTCAGTGGACAGACTACATCTGTTTGATCCCCGTCCCTTGTGTTCAGCTCGCCACATGGTGCAGCTGTCCACACCATTGTTGGAACACTGAGAAGGAATAATGGTCACATTTAAACTTCACCAAAGCTGGAGCCACATTATTTGATAACAAAAACAGCTATGATCCTAGATATCCATATTTTCCAGAAATTGGGAGAATGAGTTCTACATTCAGTTGTCATGAGTCAACCACATGCTGTGTGACTTTACACAAAATACTGAACCTCTCTCAGCCTGTTTCCTCACCTTCAAAGTGGAGGTGATTATAGCTTCCAACCTGTAGCACAGTTATGAGGTTTAAATGAGATGATGCATAGAAAATGCTTAGCACAATGATTAGCATAAACGAATAACACTTATTAAACACTTACTATAGCTAGTAGCACATCAACTGCCATTCAAAGGGTTCTCAGTTCCTCTTTAGGGGAGAGATGATAGAACAGAACATGTTCTGCTCACCAAATACATGACTGTTACAAAAAGGAGTTTGGAATCAGAGTATTGGTTTCAAGTCTCACGTCTGCCCTTTCCGCTGATTGGGTTTCATTTCGGAAGTCACTCTGGGCATCAGCATCCTGTCTGTAAATGAGAAGTCGTTACTAGATCAACATCATTTCCGTTGTGATCAGCATAAACAGCTCAATCTCTTGAAATTTTCAAATAGATTAAATTGTTTGAACATCATTGAGCCTAAGCAGTGCAATATTTTTTTCCTATTAAATTGTATTTACATCATTAAATCACAATTAATGAGAACTTTATAGTCAGTTTCTTATATATTATCCATAGAACACCGATTCTTACACTTGGTCTTTCTCTTCTCTGGCTCTCCACCCAGCCATTACATTAATGCTGACTGCATTTCCTATGCCGTGCTCCCCATCCCCATGACCATCTATCAGTTACTAATTTGTACTTAACATCTTTTTAAGTGTATGCATATATTTTTCCCTGGGAAGATCTGACATACAACTTTTCATTTTCCACCCTTTTCACAAGACTCATACACTGCAAATAAAATCTCTGTCCTGTAAGGTTTGTAAGTTTTCTTTCCAGCCTAGAAACGTTTTCCTATTATGTGCATGAAAAAATAACCAATGGAAGTTATTACTCAAAAATTATCATTGACGTTTTTCATTTGTCAAAAAAACCATCAAGAATATCGATTGAGAGTATTGTAATATTTCACAATCTCTTTCAGTAATATATCTAAAAATGAGTGAAAGTTAGTATGTAGTAGAATAAAAGCAAGATGATCAGAATTAATATTTATTACCTTAAAATATTTGTGCACACACGGAATTATGGTGTATTCACATTGTCTACCCCACAAAGAATTGAAAAATCATTAAGCCCACAAAAGTTCTGTTTGTCTGTAGCGTCTGCACTCATTTTTTTCTTTTTATCCACCATTCATCAGTGGTTCTGTCTTTTCCTTATCAGGCTCTACTTCACAGCACTGCCTATCTCAGACGAGATGAAAAAAAGAGGTTTGCAAATACCTGAACAATAGGTTTCCCCAGCTGGATGACTTCTTACCTCCATCCCCCAAAGGCGGCATCTTTGCCCCACATTTCCTTGGCTCCCACCCCCAAAGGCAGCAAAAGGAAACAATAGCTGTCAGCCTCCGCCAAGCTGTGTCTTTCTGAGATGCAGCTGAATAATCAATTACTGGGTGAGTGTATCTGAATTCCCCTGGCTGCCTTCCACATGCCGTCAGAACATCAAAGTCTACAGGAGCGTGTCTGCAGGGTCCTCCCTGACGCTCTCACTGCCCTGCCATTCACCCTGAGCCTCTGAGGCAGCACCTGCCCTCACCAGCCTCACTCCATTTCATCCATCCTTTCCGCAAGGTGTCTGGAAAGAAAGACAGGTGTTCCCTTAAAAATGGGATCAGTTGAAAAGGAGAGAATGCAGACAGCAACGTTTGGCATCTTTTGGCTCAGGGTGAGGACCAGCAGCTATGAAATAGATACTCCAAACAAGTTTTATTTTCATTTGGTACATTAAGTGGTTATATCAATATTAAAGCAAATAGATCCAAACTGTGAAGACCTTCTATGAGAAACCAGAACCCAGAATGCCCTCGTGTTTCCATGTACCCAGAACCCACACAGTCAGAGAAGGCGCCTGTGCTTCTGGTTGTCTGTGGAGTTTACTGTAAGAAAAATCAGAATATCAAGTGATTCAACAGCAGCATGTTGCCAATCGTGGGAGCAAGCTGGGAAACAGTTTAAGGAACAAGAAAATTCTTCTCTGTGAAGATGTCCAGTTTTTCTGAGTGTTGGTGTCAATATTTATGTCATTTGGGGAAAATGATGGCACAGGCAGAATGCTTGATAAGAGGCTGGTTGGCAGGCAGGTCAGACAGCAGCTTATAATGGTTCAGCTTAAAAACAAATATCATTTATATAACAGGTCTCACACCCAGGCCAGGATCAGCCCTGTTAAGGCAACATTTTCTAAGAGGTTTGACTTGTAGCTTTTGTGTTTTTTGCTTGCCTAAAGCCGAGAACTCAGACCTGTGTTGAGCCAGTGGATTAATAATTTCCCAGATCAGCCAGCTAGCGAGGGTGAAACAGACTTGGGTGTCCTTCTCTATGAAATGGGAGCTAGAGAGGCTTCCTTTGCAGATGTCGTGGTGGAGGTAAAATGAGATGATTGCCAGCTGCCAGAGAGTGGGATTTTATTTGTTTATTCTGGGCACCAAGATAATGTAATAAAGTCCACAAGTAGCAATATGTATTTGAAAAATCTCTGGAGGGAATCTTTAACTTGAGAATGTATGATGACAGCAAAAAGACTTTAACTAAATCCAGTACATATTTATTGGGTGCACTGGGGATTGGACTTTGTTGCTTTTTCATGCATTGAAAACATAGAAAGTAAATTACTTGTGGCTTAGGGATGAAACAATGAAGCAGGGAAATGGGCGTGACTGCTAATGGGTATAAGGTTTCTTTTGGGATAGCAAAAAATTCTTAAATTAGATAGCGGTAATGGTTGCAGAATCCTGCAAATATACTTAAATACATTTAATTGTACACTTTAAATAGTGAACTGTATGGTATGTGAATTATAGTTCAACAAGGCTGTTGAAAGAAAAACAATGTATAGAAACAACATAAAGGTAAAAAAAAAAAAGAAAAAGAAGATAAAAAAAAAAACAGAAAAAATGCTCTTGGGCAGAAATATACTAAATTGGTTTGGTTCCTATCCTCCTGGAGCTTAAAGTCTTGTGGGGTAGCAACACTTTTGCTAATTGACCAAATAAAGAGGGAGTTGGATAGAGGAAAAGTGGGGCGAGGGCAGTGTGGCAGACACTGATCATCACCCCACAATGTACTGGGCATGTTCTTTGTCCTCTGAGCAGAGATCCTCTCTGAGGATAAGGACTCTGCTTACAGGCATCCTCACAGCTACGTTCGGTTCTGGGACTCAGTTCTGGCCCATGGGTGTGGACAGAGGCAATGGGTACACTTTTCAAGCCATGTCCCTTAGAGCAAGCTGTTTCCTTTTCCGTTCTCCCCATGGGTTGGGAAACCATCTTCAGCCTTCTGAACTGTCCAGCACTGCTCTGAACTGCCTCACTGTCTTCTTATGGCATCATTTCCAATGAGAAGTGGGCTTTCACAGCATGTCTCCTTTACTCTGGCTGCTTTTAGGATTTTTCTGTTGATCACTGGTTTTAAGCAGGTTTTAATCACGATTTTGATTATATTAAGCAGGTTTCAATTGTAATGTGCCTTTGTATATTCCGTTCATGTCTCTTGTGCTAGGGAGACACTGAGTTTCTTGAATCTGTGGGTATGTAGCTTTCATTAAATTTGGAAAAACAAAAAAAAAACAAAAAACAATTGCCACTATTTCTTCCGATATCCTTTCTGCACTCATGTATCCACTACTTCACAGAATACGATTGCACATAAATTAGGGTGCCTGAACTTGTCCTTCAGTTCACTGATATTCTTTTCTTGTTTATTTGTTTCAGGTATATAACACAATGATTCAATACTTGTATGCGTTGCAAAATGATCAGCACAATAAGTCTAGTTAATATCTGTCACTATACATAATTACAAAAATTTATTTTTTGTGATGAGGACTTTTAATATCTATTTTCTCAGCAAATATGCAATACAGCATTATTTTAATTCTTTTTTTCTCCGCTCTTTAGAATAATTTCTATAGCTATAGCTCCACGGTCACTAATATTTTCTTCAGTAATGTCTAATCTGAAATCAATCTCATCCAGTATATTTTTTATATTACACACTATAGATTTCATCTCTAGAAGTTCAGTGTGGGTCTTTTAAAAAAGTCTTTAAAATCTATTATGTCTTTTTAAGTTGAAGTCATCTTTAGTTAAAATGGTAGCTTTTAAACAGCTGGAATACAGTTATAATTGTCCTTGTCTGCTAATTTTAACATCTGTGAAAGTTCTGGGTCAGTTTTAACTTATTGATAATTTTCAATTTGGGTCATATTTTCTGATTTCATTGCATACCTGGTTATGTTTGGATGTTAGCCATTGTGAACTTTACCCTCTTGGGTGATGGATATTTTTATACTTCTATAAATATTTTTGAGATTTTTCTGGGATGCAGTGAAATTACTTGGAAGCACTTTGATCATGTTGGATCTTTGCAGGTACACTTTCCTAAGCAGATCTGGAGCAATGCTCAGTCTAGAGCTAATTATGCCCTGCTACTGAAGCAAGACCTCCCTGAGTCCTCTCCCCAATGTCCCATGAAATGTCAGTTCTAACTGGGGTACGAGGCATTATTACTGTCCCTGTGTGAATAGCAGGCAATGTTCCCTTTCATCCATGTGAATGGTTCTTTCCCTTATTTTGAGTAGTTTTCTCACATACGTGTGTTGATTAGTATTCTGCTGAATATTCAAGTAGTACCATCTGCTGATCTTTGGGGTACTTTCTAAGTACAGCTCTTTCCTCTCCAAATATCTGCCCTGTGTACTCTAGCTCAGAGGTCCCAACCATTTTGGCACCAGGGATGGATGCTCTTATGAGAATCTGATGCCTGACGATCTGAGGTGGAGCTGAGGTGGTGATGCTAGTGCTGGGGAGCGGCTGCAAATACAGATGAAGCTTCATTGGCAGTCGCTCACCTCCTGCTGTGCAGTCTAGTTCCTAACATGCCAGGACCAGTACTGGTCCACTGCGTGGCAGTTGGGGACCCCTACTCTAGCTGCCTCAGTTTCCCTAAACACTCAATTCAAAGACTCAAAGAGTCTTTCAAATTTCACCTGGGTTTCCCCTCATTATGCCACATACTGCAAACCTTTTCAGGAAAGCAAGCTAGGGCTGTCATAGTGCTGGCTTTCTTTCTTTCCCGTCCCTCAAGGGTCACTATGTTTTGTCACTTGATGTACAATGTCTTGAAAATTTTTTTTTTCATATGCTTTGCCTCTTTTCGTTTGTTGGTTTGTTTCAGGTGGTAGATAAATCTTGTTAATCTGTCTTGTCTGGAAGCAGAAGATAAGCCTCCAATATCTTATTTAATCTTACCAACAGACCTTTGAAATAGTTAACACTTATCCCCGCTTACAGGGGAGGAAGGTGAATTCAGATAAGTAACTTAACTTGTCTAAGTTCACATGGCTTGTAAGTGGTAGAGCCCAAAATTCATCCTAAGTTTTTCTCTTGGAAATAGTTGTTTATGCTATTTCCTGTGCTCTGCATTCCCTTCACTTCACATGCTCTGGGGTGGGAAGGGGTGTGGGAGGAGAGAGATTAGACTTGAAATCAGACTGCAGAATACTCTTTAGAACACTAAGGCCAGTTCCCTGTTCCTTTAGGGTGTGAAAATTAATTCAGAGTGGAACTTTGAATACATGATTCAGACACAGGGACCACACCAGTAACAGTCATTTTTCTGTTCTTCATAGCAGAGAAGTCATTTTTCTCATCTTCTAGCTCATTGGGTCTCTAAATTGAAAAAAACAAACAAACAAATAAATAAACTCTTGACTAGGGAGTTATTAAAACAATAAAACTGAGAAAATAAAAGATTGAAAAGTAATGAGATTTGGCATGTGCTCCTATAAGAACCATTACTGTTTTAGTATCTAGGTATAAATTCTTTCATCACCTGCTTTCTTCTGTGGCTGTGCTCTATTCTACTCAGTGTGGGTCAGCTGAGACATGGCTAGGCATGCAGTGCAGGGCCCGCCAGTCATTAGGACCACGTTTCTGCAACCATGGCAACTGGCCCAGCTTTTAGTTCCATGCCCAACGCTGGGTCATCCCAAAGTTCTCCCTCAGGACTTTGTTCATCTAGGGTGGAAAGAAAAAGTGTTTTTGTCTTTTGGAATACTGAACTGAAAGGCGTGTATCAGAGTGATCTGGGAGCCATCTACAAAAACATACAAATAAAACACGTGTGCAGTAGGAGAGGAAAAGATAAGACACGGAGAAACACAGCCAAGAATTAGAGTATGATAAGGATGAGGATGATAGGTTAAAAAAAAAAATCAGAGTTTAGTCATTCACAGTCTCCAGATCCATTGTGCTTAAAGCCAGTACTTGGATTGCCCAGTTGCATACTCCCAGGAATCCTGTTTTATGTTTAACTTGGTTAGAGTTGAGTTTCTGTTACTTACAACCAAAGAGTCCTCATTAATACAGAGAGGAAATAATTTACCCAACAAAAGATCCTGAATTAACAGGGGGGCTGAGATGAGAATTCTTCTGATTCTATTTTGAATATACCAGGCAAGAGAGATATTTTAGGATCTTGGGGCAAGCAAAGGTTGTCCCATGCACAAAAACTACTAACAGTCTTCATTATTGTTGGCACGTGTATGTCAAGCTTAGAGCCAGGCACATTCTAAGGGTATCATGTGATCTTTCCACAGCCTGGCAGAAAGATCTGGTTATAGTCTCCCGTTTGAAGATTAGGGAATGGAGGTTTGAATAGGTTAAGTGCCTCAAGTCCAGAATTGGTTAGTGTTGGATCCAGGATCCTTAAACAAAGCTGCCCTGACTTCCCGGCCGTGCTCTTGACTGCTGCGCTGTCTTGCCCCTGTGCTCGTGTGGCAGTCGCCTTCTGTTTGAATGCCAGGTCTCCTCAGGAAATAATCTTTGACCAGTCACTGACAGCATAGTATGAATTTCATACAATGAAATTCATGAAAGAGCCGTGTCTGGCTCTTTCATCCAGGTTTCTCACCAAAGAATGAAAGGACAGGTGGAAATTACATTTTAGAGCAAAGGAAGAGAGGAGCAGGATTGCTCCTCCTCTTGCAAAGCTATCTTCTCAGTTCTTTATCCTGATGATTCCTCATGTGATGTTTGCCACACTTAGAGTGCCAGTCAAGATGTCTGAGAGTGAATTCGGGAGCACAAGGGAATGTACTTAACGTAAGTTTCCCCCAAGATTCACTATCCCATCTCAGATGTCATTCTAGCAGAATTTAGATATAATTCCTGCTGAACCAGTGAATGTGAAATCAATGTGCTTTTCCTTCGATAATGCCTAAGTACTTGATATTATAGAATTCACAATTGCCTTGATTACAAAATGAGACAAGCCCAAAGGGAAAAAAAATAAATGGGTCTAGTATGATCTTTGCAGTTTTCATCAGTGGAATGGATGCACCATTCATGATTTGACTGTATGCGTACATGTCACTCTAAGTGGACAGATGCCTCTTTGGACAGGTGAGGCCAAGAAGCAATTTTCCTTATGGTGAAATTTTTTTTGTTGTTAAAAAGTAAGTGGGCCTTCACTATCAGTGGGACCAAATCTTATAAACAAAGTGACAGACAACTCTGGCATTTGCTATAATGGCTTTTGGCTTTTCTAAGCCATGGAGTTTAGGGAAGTTTATTCCTGGGATGTCTGAAGGGAGCTCAGTAGGGGCTGCATGTTTAGACAGGGAGGGGCTGGGAAGCAGTCACAGAAGGCCCACCCTGGGTCTGAGCTGTGGGAACAGTAAACACAGGGTAGACTCCCATATCATAGGACGGAAGAGACCATCATTAAGCTTTTCGGAAGAACGGAACTGCCAGGTCTCCAGTGGCTTTGGAGCTGGTGTCATCTCATCCCTGAGGTCATCACCACACATGTCTTTCTCACACACCAGATGGTCTCTGCCCTGGAGCTGGCAAAGCGAGGCTCCTCTTGTCCCAATTGGCCAATACCTACAGGCTAGAGTTCACAGGAAGAAAGTACATTTGGAACTGAGAAGAAAAGAATATTGTCCCAAACCTGCTTGGGCAGCTTCACTCTGCAGATGGTGGACAAGGAGCCAGAAGTCCTTGCATTGGCTCTCCCACTCACTAGCCCTGTGAATCTGGGACAAATCCCATTAGCTCTCTGAGCCCCAGTGTTCTCATCTGAAAAGTGAGTAGTTACGGCCTGAAGAAACCTTAGATATTATCTAATTAAAACGAGCTGTCATTCTAAAAATAAAGGGAATATCCAAGAGATCGTTGTTCTACTGCATATAGAATTTTCAGGAGATTCAAAATTCCCCTTGTTTGTTCTCTCCTCTCAGGTTTGAAGTAAAGGGGCAAAAAGTCAATAAAAAAGAGATATCAGAATCCCACAGGACATATTCAGAGGACCTGTAAACTAATATTCCTTATATATTTGTCTTTTAGCCAACTCATTTTTTTCTCCAAAGAGAAATACTTAAAGAGGAATCCTTCTATCACTTGCTACAATAAGAATTTTAAAACATTATTTTCATTGTGTTTTTTCAATTACCTTCGAATCAGAAACTTTTGCCTGCCAGTGGTTCTAGCCTGAGGCTTGTTCTCTCCTCAGTGCCTGCTAATCTCTCATTTTAACAGAAGAGGTATTAAAGACCTACTCAATCTTAGCCAAAAAAGCCTCCCCTTGAAGTAATTAGCAAGTGAGGCAAGTGAGTCCCTTTCGGTTATGTTCAGTCTCTGATATTTCATTGTTATTTTGTTTTTGCACTTCTGAAAATCACCTCCAAAACTACTAGTGGTGCCTGGTTTGCATTTTCTGCACTTGGATTGGGGGATGCAGATGCTCCCATGCCTAACCAGAAGTCCAGTTAAACAGTTTAATCCTTGGTGGTTCTGACCATTAGAGAGATTTCCTTGCAAAGGGCAGGACCCTGTACTTTTATCACTGTTTGCTTTGGTGCAAGCTTTATCTAGGTCTTCCATAAAAATATTCTCAAACAATCCTGGTCCTGTCCAACACTTCTAACACTCCGCAGCTAGCACCAAGCATTGTACAAGTCACCTCTCTAGCTGTTCCGGAAAGTCAAGGTTCTTGAAAACTAGCAAAGTTTGTCCTCATACATAGCTACTGAAGTCAGGTTCTTCCTAACCACACAAAACATCTGAGAGCAAGTCCACATAGGTCAAAGAACTGCACAGCAGTAAAATTTAAAGGTGCAGAGGTTTGGTAAAGAAACAAACAGATAAGACCTGTTTTTCTTTTTTAACAGCAAATTTTGATATACAGATATGATGGTGGGCACTTGAGAAGAAGGATGCTGTTAACTCCTTGGTATGACAGGAAATGCTGCTGATAGTTAATGAAATTCATATGAACAGTGACTCAGGGGCTAGGTCTTTAGGACTGTGGCTGCTGCTCCCAGACCAGGGGCTGGCAAAGAGCTTAGGTCCCCAGGAGGAGGCCCAGGGTCCTGGTGGTGGGAGTCTGTAGTCCTCTGTGTGCCACACAGGCTTTTCATTGGTCAGGGAGGAAATGATGGTGGTAAGAATAGCTTCATTAAGCACCTGGATTCGGGAGCTGTTTTACTCATCACCTCATTTAACCCTTGCCATGACCACTTATGCAGGTCTAATGACCCCACTTTTGCAAAGAAGACTGAATTTCATAGAGGTTACGATGCCTACCGTTATAGAATAAGAGCATCTTCAAATCTGATGCAGGGAGAAGTCAGACTCACTTCACCGTTCATGCACTTCTGAAAATCACCTTCATATTTCCGCTGTCTTCAGCCCCTGTCTTCAGCCCCTGCCGGCCCTCAGGATGAGTCTGTTATCCCCAACCCTCTGAGTGCCTGTCGGCCTCTGCCACGAGCTTCGGTTCTGTGGGTACTCCAACCAGAGCGTTTACAATGCAGAAATGTTCTATTTCAAAGACATTTATATTCTCCTTAAATGCATGCATGTGTGCGTGCCTGTGCACACATGCACACACAATCCTAAGACTAGATGTGAGACCAGGTATGCTTGGAGTTTACTAGGGTTTCCTTAATGGAACTTCAAATAAATTATATTGGGCATTTTTCTACTTACAGTAACTCAAAGGAATACATGCTATTTTGAAGAAGATTTGGAGCTAAAAAAAAAAAACAACTATATTTTTGCTGGAGAATGCCTATTAAAGATGAAAAAAAAAGCTCACTCTAATTTGATGATTTAAGGAGGGAGTTTGATGTTATCGATGAAATTAAATATCTATAATTTGTCATGATGCCCTAGAAGAGTTAAAATGCTCTGGCTATATTTACTATGTCTGCCCTTTAGTAAGTTTTTATTGAGTACCTATTATGTGTCACACCCTGTACTATGGATACCTAGTGTGAATGAGCATGAAGGTAAGTGCAAGCCGCAATGGGAGCCTTCAAAGGGAGCTTAACCTAGTCTGTGGCCATAGAGAGGCTCCCCAAAGATGATTTTTAGGCTTGTTTCCAAGGAAGGCTATATGCAGGGTCAGAAGTTTCCAACTTACAAAATTCATATTAATACACCTCCAAACGTATATTAGAAACAAAATCCATGTAAAAAAAAAAAAGCTTTTTAAATATCACATCTGTTACTTAACCATTAATAATAGAAGTCTAGTCTGAGAGAAAATAGAGTGGTGTTATAAACCATTTATTCACTTAATATTTTTCCCTTTTTGTGGTAAACTATAACAAAATTTGCCATTTTCACTGTTGTTAAGTGTGTAATTCAGTGGTATTAATTACAGTCACCATGTCGGGCTACCATGAACTCTATTTCCAAAACTTTTTCTTCACCCCAAACTCCATGACCATTAAGCACTAACCCACCATTCTCCTTCTCTCTCTCTAGGTAATCTAGGAATTCGCCTATTCTAGAGATTTCATACAAATGGAATCATACGATATCTGTCTTGTGTCTGGCTCACTTCACTTGGCATGATGTTTCAGGGTTTACTTATATCACAGCTTATGGAGGCATAATATTTCATTGTATGGATACACCATTTGGTTTATCCATTATTCTATTGTTGGACAGTTGGGTTGTTTTCACCTTTTGGCTATTGCGAATAATACTGCTATGAGCATTGGCATACAAGTAGTATCTATATGAGTTCGTTTTTAATTTTTTTGAGTATGTGACTGATAGTGGAATTGCTGGAACTTAATTCTATGTTTACCTTTTGAGAAACCATCACATTTACACAGCGGCTGCAGGATTTTGCATTCTCATAGCAACATATGCAACTTCTCTAGACCCCCCACAATGCTTATTTTTCATTTTTTAGTTACAGCCATTCTAGCAGACATGAAGTGACACCTCTTTGTTTTTTACTTGCATTTCTCCAATGACCATGTCGAGCATCTCTCCATGTGCATATTGGCCATTTGTATATCTTCTCTTGAGAAATATCTATTCAAGTAGTTTGTCCATTTTTTAAATTGGGTTGTTAGTCTTTTTGTTGTTGCATTTTAGAAGTTCTTGATATAACCTGGACATTATACCTTTAATAGATATATGATTTGCAACACCACTCCCCCTCCATTTTGTAGATTGTCTTCTCACTTTCTTAATGATGTTCTTTAGTGTTCAGAAGTTTTTAACTTTGAAGAAGGCCAGTTTCTCTATTTGTTGTCAGTGTCACATGTGCTGTTAGAGTTTGTATTAGTTTGCTAGGGCTGCTATAACAAAATACCTTCTTTTGTTTTGCAGTAACAAAAATAACTTTGGTTTCTTCTGGGGCCTCTCCTTTGGCTTGCAGATGGCTTCCCTTTTGCTGCCTCTTCATGTGTTTTTCTCTGCTCATACACATCCCTGGTGTCTGTGCATCCAAATTTTCTTATAGGGACTCCACTCTTCTTGAATTAGGGCCCACCGATGCAACCTTGTGTAGCCTTAATTACCTCTTTAAATATCCTGTCTCCAAATATAGTCACATTTTTTGTACTAGAGTTTAGGGCATCAACATATCAATGTTTTAGGGGACACATTTCATCTCATAACAGTGTCATTTCTAAGAATTTATTGCCAAATCCCATTCATCTCATTTTGTTTTCAACAAATATTTATTGACTTACGTTGGCAGAGAATGTGCTGGGCAGTAGATAAATAAGACAGAAAAGGCTTTTGTCTGCATGAAGCTTACTTTCTTGTTAAAGGAGACAGAAAATAAACAAATAAATTAGATAATATTTGACAGTAACAGGTTCTATGATGAAAAATAAACTGAATATAAACTTTTTAAAATTAAATGCCAGAATATAATAGAATAAAGAGTGACTGGGGGAGAGAGAGGCTACTATCAAATGATTGGGGAAGCCCTCTCTGAAGAGTTGCTATTTCAGCTGGTACCTGAATATTAGAAAGGACCAGTTATTTAAAGATCTAGGAGAAAATTCAATCTTACTGCGTAGGAAAATACACATGTGAATCTAGCCCCCGTGCTCATAGTGGCAGAGCCAAGATTCATACTCAGGTCTCATAACTTCCTTTGGAAACAAACTGTATTATGCATTTCAAGGTTAATCAGCCAAGTTGAACAGCTCAATAGTTTATCACTAGTCAGAGAAAAGGGATGTAATTTATATTTATGTATCGAATTCATGGAATCTTTGGCAGCAGTGCAGGGGAGGAATCAAATGACATATTAATTTGACCAGTATTTTGACAAGCGGCCCTGGAATGCAGGTTCTCAGAATTACTTAAGATCAATAAACAACATTCCCTGCTGGGTAAGGTGGCAGGCACCCTGATCAGCGATCCTGGAAAGAAATGCAACGCGTACATTCCATTTTTTAGACCTAGGGCTGGCCACAGTGGGATTTCTGGGTGGCCAAGGAGAAACAAGAAGATGCAAATGCTTGGTCTTTGACGGACACACCTGATGAGTATGGAAATTATAAATTCTCTTCCACAGTCCCCACAGCTGGATGGTGCAACACGGTGGTGGTTCATTGTACAAGTCACATTCCACCCTTGCAAGATTGTGAGGAACCCAGCCCAGTTCTCAGAGTCCTCCTGGACTCCAGACCAGACACTCCTCCTAGGGGAAGTGCCACCCAAAAGCAAACACGCCTCAAACACACCCCCTGCTCCCACATGTGACTCCCAAACTGGTGCACGTCTCAGGGCAATCTCAGCTTTGACAAAACAGAAGTAGAAGACCCTTCTCTAAGGAGAGAGTTTATTTCTGACTCCCTAGGAATCAGTCTTTTTTGGCAGCCTTTTCTACCTCGAGCAGCAAAGGGCTTGAATAGGTCTTAATCACCGTGAACACCAACCACCTAGCAGAGAGTTTTAAATCCCCAAATTCACTTCTCCCACCTTTGTCCATTACATTTTGTATTTTTAGGCATTTTCCACATTCTGCCTCCTATTTCTGTGTTTTCTCCCCACTCCCCCTTTATTACCCCTCATCAATTGCTGAATATAAGGTCATGTCTTACTCATCTTTGCCTGTACTTCAGCACCTACCATGCTTGGAGCACATGTGTTCTCAAAAAAACTTTTTTTTTATGGCAGATAAATTCAGTAAATTTTGAAAACTGTTTTATATTTTACGTGTGCTTTTTAAAATTGAGAGCTGCCATTGTTTTACACATAGCTGTACTAAAGTTGACATTACAGCCAACTCTGTTAAATGTGCTAGGTGCATATGACAGGAAAAATGATATAGGCTCTCATATCATAAAATCTAGTTGCAGTATTTCAAAAGGAGAGAAATAAAACTAAATAGCACAGTTTTCTTTTTAATTTACCACAGGAGAAGTTGATATAACAAATGTCACAATTTCTATACTGTCTTAATATCTACAAGCCATGAATATAAAGCCTGATGGGATAAATACAAGAGAAGGGTCTCTATTAGAACAGAGCACTTGAAAATTAACAGTATATATAATGCAGGTATAGTTTCAAGCGATACATTTATGCATGAGTGGTGGCACTGTAGATTATTTTAAACATAAATGACAATATACATTAAGAGGAATGAAAATATTCATGCACTTTGACCCAATTCTCTGTCTCAAGGGAATTAATATCAAGGAAATAATTCAAATAGGTTAAAAGCAATCCTTTACTGGTAGAGACAAGATTTTTTCATGTTTATATAAAAATTAAATTGCAAAATTATATATTTACTAGACTTTCAATGTTTTAAGATCTATATTATTATCCAGGCAGCTTATATATCAAACTTTGCTTAAATGTTACCATTAGAATATATAACAGCACAAACAAGAATATATTTTGATACTAGTTTAAAATGCAAATATAAAAGTATATCAATGATTGTGAATAGGTAAAATATGCATGCGTATGAACAAAACTGATTTATTTTAGTTATCGGGCTGAAGTAACACTATTAAAGAAATATAAAGATTTTTTAAAAGCTTTGCAAACTAATTTCTCAATTCAAAAGATAAGAAACTAGAAATGACATAGGAAGAAGATAAAATTGTTTGATAAATGCATAAAGTATTGTTCACGTAATGTCTATTTCTCTCCCTTGCTGTTCTGAAATGAAGCTCTGTCCTACTAACAGCAAAGAAAAGATCAAATAAATTTTTGAAAAGCAGAAACTTTCCTAGATAGTGATCACACACATAAAAGCAGATATCTTCCTTCAGGGTTTGTGAAAACAATTCTAGAGTCTGAAGATTCATTAGCATAAATTTCTGTAACTTTTTAATTTTATTAGAGAATAGGAAGGATGTCATTAGATTAAAAACTCCCAGATGTTCTGAAATTGAGGCTATCTACTTAAGTCACTACTGTAAACCGAAGAAGTGACTTAATCTTTTTAAAGAGAAGTAATCCTCTCTTAAAGAGCCTAATGCTGATTACTAAATTGCTGAGCATTTCCCAATGCCTGTTGATACTAAGTAATTTGTGCTTTTATGCCAGAATACCTCCACACACTGGATTGATGGTTTCACTATGAGACTGTTGGACGAGGAGACAAATGCATCTTGGTTTCAGAGAAACATTTGACAAAGTTTCCTTGATAGTCATGTGTGCAGTATTATGACATGGGAACTAGACAGTAGGACTGCTGAACACAATCATAGATGATTGAGGAGGTTGATTAATGACTTCTTGTCAACTTGGTGGGAGGTCTGCAGCAGAGTGACATAGGGATCACTCCCTGGCCCTGTCCTGTTTGTCATTTTTTATCAGCTACTTGGGTTGAAAGTATGCTTATCACATACTTTTCAGCTGCCACAGAGTGGGGAGGGATTGCTAATAGCACCGAAGACAGAACTAAGATACAATGACATCAACAGGCGGGAACAGTGGACTGAACATTAGGAAATGGAATGCAGTAGGGAGAAAAGGAAGTCTAAGCTTTGGGGGCTAATAGTAAAATCAGTAAATTTACCATGGAAAACATGAGACTTTGTTAGAAAGCAGGAGACAGAAGTTTGATTGTTTTCATCCATTTTCAAGGCAAATATGGATCTTTGGAGTGATGAGAACATTCAAATTAAAAATCAGAATTTTTATGTCATGGGGTCTGACAGTTTACCTTTTTTTTGCATCAGAGTACTTTTGAAGTATTGTGTCTATATGGCAGCCTCACATTTTCAAGAGGTTCATTAAAAAAAAAAAAAACTAGAGAAAAACCAGAGGAAGGTCAACAAAACAGTGAAAGGGAAAAGAAAACCAATAGGCACTAGGTTCTTATTCAGTGTCTGGCACTACAAATGCTGAGAACTTTATGCCATGGGTACTGTGTTCTCCAATTCATAGATGAGGTGATTAAGACCCAGAATTTAAGGAAGTTGTCAAAAGATTAATGACTGGCAAAGGGCCAAAGTGAGATTTGAGTTCAAGGCTGTAAGCTGACTAAACCTAACCTACTTTCTCCTGCAGGGAAACCATTTGAATGTATTGAGGACACAGGCATTGTCTTTATATATTTCAAACATTAGCATATGGAAGAGGAAACAATTATGTAGGTTTCCAGAAACAAGAACCCAGGTATTTAGTGCATTTTCATAAAGCAACAGATTTCTGATTAAATTAAGGAAGAAGTTGTAAAGAGTAGAATTATCCAACAGTGCAAAGATCTATCCATATAAATCTTGAATTTTCTCTTACTGAAGTTATTTAAGTAGAGAATAGGTCTTCTATCATGGGTATGAAGAAAAGATTTATTACTCTTTATGGGGAAGAGGTTGAGTTCAAAGACCTGTACTATCCCTTCCAACCCTAAAAATTCTGAATCTAAAAGCCAAGCCCAAAAGAAAGTCGTGTATATTCAGAAAAGACCAATTTATCAAGTTCTCTGCTTCATAACTTTTGAGTTCCCACTGTTTAATCCCTCATAACTTTTGAGTTCCCACTGTTTAATCCCACGTACATTCCAGATTGCTGGAGTTTCTTTTCCAGCTCTACAACTTGTGAGTTCTGTGATGATAGATCAGTTGCCTCATCTCTCTAGTATCATTTTTCCCATATGCAAAATGGAGATGATAATAATGCCTTAATCAAATGGTTGTGCAAACATCAAATGAGCCATTCATTTAAGAAAATACTAGACACTGTTCCCAGATCATAGTGACATCTCAATAAATGTTAATAATAGTAATAAAATAACGTTTTGACCATTGTTATAATAAACAGTGACTTGCATTTTTTTTTTTCTGCTTTAAGAAAGGATTTCAGGCTACTTATCAAAGCAGTTTGAGGTTTGAGTGGGCTAGAATATCTGAGGTGCCTTTCCTATTACTCTACATAATTTACCTTAGAATCAAATCAGCCTCTTGGCTGAATGCCAGCCATTCTGGGCAAGGTTCAGGACACAAATCTAGAACCCCTTTCATGGGTCCCTTCTTGCTATTTTTATTCTTAAATATCTTTTTAATTATTGACATTTATATATGAGGAATGTTCATTCTAACACATTCAAATAGTTTGGAAGTATGTAAAATACAAAATGGGATTTCTCCATCATGCCATGTACTAAGCCCCATTCCCAACACACACACACACACACACACACACACACACACACACACTCTCTCTCTCTCTCTCTCTCTCTCTCTCTCTCTCTCTCTCTCTCTCTCTCTCTTCCCCCCGCAAAGGGAGAACTTGGTTGAGAACTTGATGTGTATCCTTTCAGACTTTTTTTATGTCCAACCACAAAGAGTTTACACTTTTTCATTTATATGTTCAACAATCATATGAAGTGTCACCACTTTGCATCTGATGGCTGTAAAGATCAGGGTGAGAGTGGGACGTTCTCTTAAAGGCAGGAAGTAACTGTTAGGGTAGGAACTCTGCTCTAAATCTGTTGATTCTTATCCCAACACAGCTGCCTCAAGGTTGTTTAAATCAGACTTCTGGCTTATGGAATAAAGAATCATGAGAAAGATTATGAAATCAAAATTGAGTTCATTAGTATTTGCTTTGAAGCTTTTATATTTAAAAGGAAACTAATTGATAAAACTCCAAAGAAATAGATAACCAAAATCTTTACTATTCAAGAATGTGTCATAATTATTTTCTTTAAAATGTAAGACAAAGCATTAATACTTAAAATTTTAAGAGGCAATTTAGACATTTTGATATTTTATGTTTAGAATAAAATATGATTTCATGTATTCTCAATTTCTAGCTAGTTTAGTCTTTTCCTACTACTAATTCGTGAGAGGAGTTCAAAATGCTGCAATTCAAGGAAAGAAAATGTTTGTCTTTCTCCATAATCCTTCCTTTTTTGAGAGTTGTTTACTTAATCAGAATCAGACATTTTTTTGCAGGCTTGGCAAGTGGCTACCAGTTTTGGATCCATTCTCATTTGATTAATTGGACCTCAGAGAGGACATTGGAGGAGAACTGACTAGATATTTCCCTTTTTTGAAGCTAAACATTTGGGCTTGGCTACTTTTTTTTTTTTTTTTTGCCTGAATACATGAGACCAAAGTATTATATGTTCGTAAATCTATTGTTGAATTTAGAACATTTCATATTTTATTTTGTGATACCTTCTCTTCTTGATGGATAACCTTTTGAATTTTAAATTCAGAGCTCATTGTGCATGAGATGTTTTGATATGGGGTGACATATCTATGACAGGTCCTTGATGTGACTAGGGAGCCCTTCCATATGTCACAGGATGACATGTGGTCAAGTTATACAGACCAGAGTTTCCTAGGCAACCAAGTTGTGCCCTATGGGGATTCTTTGAGAAGCTGAAAAAAGATGTTGGAGATGAGAGGTCTGGAGCCACCATGTCTCCAAGCCATTGTTTGCTTTCTTTTGTCTTCTTCCCTGCATTCTCCATCATTCTAACTGGAGTCTCCAGTGTGGGGAATGCAGTCCACTGCTGGTAATCCAGAAGGTTCTTGGGGGCACACAGAATTTTTAAAAATATTGTAGTTTAATGTTTTAAACTATTAATATATTCATATTAAATAAAATCAGTTTGAAAAGTTAATCAAGTTATATAAAAATAACTAATAGTTCTGGTGGTACACAGTTTGGCAGAAGGAAGGAAGGAAGGAAGGAAGGAAGGAAGGAAGGAAGGAAGGAAGGAAGGAAGGAAGGAAATGAGGTTGCACAGAAACAATTGGACTGTTTCCAATATTTCTACCATTCTAGTTTTTCTACTTAAAGCATTTTTCTTATTTTCTAAACAACAATGATATAGTTAACACTTTATTTTTTTCAGATTCACAGAATTTTTATATCTATGTAACTATATGATCTTCATTGACTTTTTCTTTTTTCTAAGAAGGAGGTAGAGTTATTATTTGTTGGCTGGAGGGAGAGAAAGGCTTATAAAACTGCCTCCTGCTTCATGTTAAAGAGCTTGGTCTGGAGTCAGATAAGCTGCGTAATCCTTGCTTCATCATTCACTAGTCAGGTGGCCTTGCGTAAGTTATTTGACCTTCCTGTGCCTTAGTTTCTTTCTCTGTGAAATAGGCAGAACAGCAATACCTTCCTTGTAGGATTATGGTGAGGATTAAATGGCTAAAGCGTACACAAGTCTAGCATGGTTTCTAGTTCAAAGTAAGCACCCACTAAATCCTGGTCTTTGTTTATTCTCCTTACCATCGTGTTTCTAAGATGTAATTAATTAGACAACACCTTATTTCATAATTTTTAAAATGCAAAGAGAAGTATATTTCAGAGGGATTGTACATAAAATCTCTATAATGAGGCTTTTAGAGTTCTTATAAATACCTTGTCAGTTAGCATCGTTCATTAGGATTATCCCCTTGTAATTTATGAAATTTCAAGGGACAGCCCTGGTTCCAGGACTTCCTCCAAGATAAAGCCATCTCATGGTTGGTGGCTGGGGACATCTTTGGAGTTATGATTCTTAGATCATATTCTAGGATATGGCATTCATGGCATCCTGCTCCCATATTCTCAAAGGGCTCAGGAAAGATAAAGTGAAATTCCTTCAATCAGTGCTATGAGTATACTTGTTTCTATCCCAAAATGCAATAATGCCAAACTTTTATAGTTTGCTTTCTTGTAACAACCCTAGCTTTTGTTGTTAAAAAAACAGGTCTCAGGTCACCGTCTAGAAACATATTCATTTGTCTAGCCATTTTGGAGTCTCTTACAACTCTTGATATTTATTTGCCTTATAATTTTATTGTATAAGTGCATTAGAGATGATAGTTCTGAAAGAGATGAGGTCTCCAAAGTTAATATGGATATTTTAAAATGACGAGGTTTGTACAGTGAGATAGGTTAGATGAAATCATTGGCACAATTCACTCTGATATGTGTAATACAGGGTACTACAGGGTTTCTTTTAATTACTTCCTTAGAGAAAAACAACATAACAAATATAGGCTAGAGACTCAAAATGAATGCCCAAGGTTGCCAAATGGTACAAAAAAC
Source organism: Macroglossus sobrinus (assembly GCA_004027375.1). NCBI lineage: Eukaryota > Metazoa > Chordata > Mammalia > Chiroptera > Pteropodidae > Macroglossus > Macroglossus sobrinus. The sequence continues at coordinate 21,549 of PVKZ01005015.1, read as the reverse complement.
TCAGAACACTCCCTCCCCCTGCTCAATTATTACAAATTGGATCTCAGAAAAATGATTCTATTAGAAAGGGGATTGATATTATTATTTGATCAGTGATTTACTCATGTAGTAATTCCGTAATAATATGTTAAGAGCCTTTCTGTTATACTTTGCACAGGGTAATGATCGCTATGGTTGGTTGAGCATATTTCTATGTGCTAAATGTTACATCACACAATCTTTGCAATGTACATATGGGATACGGACTACTCTCCCCGCTTTTTACACATAGAAGAACTGAGGCTTAGAAGGAATAAGTAACTCAGTCAGATGGCAGAGCCACAGCTTTTATCCCAATACTCATATTTTTTCCTCCTTTCCCCTCCTCCTTTCTTCTTCATGTTATTACACAAACTTTTATAGGGCCCTTGCTCTACAAGAGTCACATGTATTGGAGCACCCCCAGGATGGATCCAGAGACTGCTGGTCTTCTCGTTCTACATATGCTTCAACCTGAGACAGATGTGTGAGTCACTTCATGTTTTGCTATCTCCAGCTCGAATCTTTTCTCTGCCCTACTACTCCAGGCTTATATCTCTAAGTCTTAAGAACAGCTTAAACTCAACATTTTAAGAGTTTAATTTTTCATATCTCATCCCCTATTTTTTCCCAAACCTAATGCTTTTTGAAGATGTTACTTCATCGAATGGTATCCCCATTCTTCTAGCTGTGGAAGCCAGAAACAACACCTATTTTGACACCTTTTTCTTACTCACCCCAGGAAGGTTTCTTTCCAATGCCTCTTAATCCCTTCTGTATCTCTGAATCTTTACCTCCAGCCTCATCTCTGGCCCCAACTACTGCACTGCAGTCCTAATTGCACTTCCTACCCTTGTTTCTTCTCAATCCATTCTCTACTCATCAAACAGAGTGCTGAGTCCCACATCTAGATTTTCTGATTCCGTAGGTGTGGGTGTGTCATAAATTTGCCTTTCTAATGAGTTTCCTGGGGATTTTGATGCTGCTGGTGTAGGGACTGGACCACTCTACTGCCCCATTTACATTTTTTGAAGACCATCCTCATTACATCAGTATGTTCCAAACATTTTTGAGGAATTACTCTTTTTTCATTTATTGCTAGGCCTTGGATGCTCTGGGAGGTGGACAAGTTTGCTCTTTCCTGAGTCATCTCTAGACTTTGAAGAAGCTTCCATATTTCAACAGCCCTGCCTTGCAATTTCCAATGAGGATTTGCTTATTAGTTGGACTCTCCTGATTCTCAATAGGGACAGGTGCCTGCAACTGAAAGTGAAATGGGGAGGGAGGATGGAGAGGCTTAGGTTTCAAACATCTTTCACTAAGGAATTAGTTTTAAAGAGACACATAACAATAAAGCACGAACTAGGTCCAGACACCATCATTCACAGCAAGCTTACCCTCTGAAACTGGCTCCGTGCCAGCCTGGAGCCAGGTGCCTCTCTTGGATCTGAGTCAAGTGCCCTGCGGCCACCTACAGAGCACTCAGGTAGGATCCGGAAAGCCTCTCACCTCCATCTGCCCTGCTTGACTACTATTTTATGTCCTACGAAAGGACTTCCAGCTGGCTGACTTGGGTCCAGCAGCTCAGGTTTATTCCTTGCATCATCCACGCTACCCTGAGGAGGAAGGGCAGGACCCTCAAGAGAAGAACGACTATTAGACTCCCTCCTTTGCTGGGAGCTCACCTCATAGAGGTATTGTTTACACATGATTACAGTGTTTATAACTTATTATCCCAGGCCTAGGAGCAGCAGAAAGAAACGGGGGCCAGACAATCAAAGCTGAGATACAGGTTTTAATATGAAACAAAACACATAATAGGACTTTAGGGGGGAAGTGGGGTGGAGGGGAAGATCAACTGTACATAGAGAGGGGTGTGTATAACATGTCCTGCAAGCAGATGAGCTCACTGGCTTTAAGCTACTACCACAAATTGATGCTCGAGTGCAATTTAGAGGGCAGGCAGGTGACATGCTATTTGCCCAAAAGGCATGTGTTTCAGTACATGCGTGTCTAGTTGAATTGAAGGCAGAGGATTTGTACACATTTCATTAAATATTTAAAAGTACTTAGCGTGGAGGTTATGAGAATGCACCACAGAATTTTCAACTGCAGGGAGGGTAACTGACCAAGGGCCCAGCTGCTGTGCGCAGAATTCCATTGCAGCGTTTGGGCCGAGGCCACTTCTGAGGTGGGCTGCTCCTTGCCATGAGTATGCATAGCAGCAATACACAGGCCCATTCCTCTGATGGCTGGCTTTGGTGTAGGCCTCTTCAGTGGCCTTCTGGAACATTCCTTACACTACACGAAAGTCTAAGGTGCTTGCATTCAACCATCCTTCCTTCTCTCCTTCCCTTGGGCTCAGACCCATTTCATGGTCTGATGGGTTTCCCAGCCTTCCTGGATCCTCCTTACTTCTTCTCACAGACATTATCCCTAAGATCCTTCCATAGTGACTCCTTCACCGAGGATTTTTGATATGGGCAAAGAAACAGAAACATTTACTGAAAAGGAATGGATGGAAATTCTAATAAATAGAAATGTCTGTTTGTTAGTTGGTTCAGGCTCTCATCACCAACATTATCTATCTGTTTTCTGCCATAGATTACGTCTGTTCTTCCCAGCATGTGCTCATGCACACACAAGCATACACATACACACACACACACACACACACACACACACACACACACACACACACACACTCATTCTCTTGCCAAGGGTCTTCAGGAAAGATTCACCAACCTATAGAATAATTGACCATTCGAAGTCCCCTACAATCGCATCCCGTTTTTAGACTTGCCTTCTCTCTTACCTTAAGTGACAATCCAGCATCTATAAAATGGTCTACCACAGAATAGGTCATTCTCAGGATTCTAGCCTGAAAGCCTACTATTTGGTAATATTATTAATATACACAATAAGATAAGTTCAATAATTTCTATAATAGCCTTACGCAGTATATACTAATTGCTTTTTATGGCAATTGTGTGCACTGTTATGAATCAGAAAACATAAGCCAGATGTCATGTTGCCTTAGGAAAATTACTCAACCTCTCTGAGCTTCCACTCTATCATTTGAGATGGTGAAATTACAGAGGCATTGTGAAGATTATAGAAGGTAATATTGTATATGTAAAGACTTAACACAGGACCTTATACCCTTTAGTTCTCAGGGGGTGTTCACTATTGTTATCACAAAACTAATAATAGTAAGGGAATAGGCATAAGGTGTTTCTGACCCTTAGCATAAGATGTGACACAAAGACAGTGCTTAATAAATATTTGCTAAATGAATAACTTTTAAGGTCAAGCTTTCTTAACCTCATCACTATTGACATTTTGAATTGGAAAACTCTTTTTGTGGGGGTTCTGGTCTGTGCAGTGTAGGCTATTTAGTGGCATCCTTGGCCTCTGCACACTAAATGCTAGTTATGACAACCAAATATGTCTCCAGACATTGCCAATGTCCTCTGGGTGTAGGGAATGACTTTGGTTGAGAACCACCATTTAAGATAGAATGAACAGAGCCCCTAGATCTCAGAGGTTCAAAGCCTCAGAGGAAAGCCATCCTACTTTATTTTAATTTTCTATGTAAAGCAAAATAATGTTCAAAAGCACAGAGAAGGGTTATCAACCCATATTGGAGGGGTTGGGGTAGTTTGAAAGGCTTCCCACGGAGAAATCCAAGCTCAGGCTCATGCCAATTATGGCCTATTGGATTGACCTTTATAAATGAACCCATTAAGTCATTCTGAACTGGTGATGAGAAGATCTGGCTTGGTTTTACTCCCAGCTCAATGCTTGAAAGAATGTATTCCAGCTTTTATATATACATACTATATATATATATATATATATATATATATATATATATATATATATATGTATATATATATATATAAATTGACAGAAGCAACAATTTTTTTTTTGTCTTAAGGCTAAACTGATGATTGATATTTCTGCCTTCTGAGGGAAATGACACTCTTTATAGTAATGGGGAAATCAATCTCTTTCCAGTTTCTTTTCACTTGTGGAGACTAGGTAAGCAGAAAGGGAGTCTGAAACATCAGCACTTCTGTTATTCTGTTCTGTAAAGCAAGAAATGAAGGACCTTTTATTTCTGCCGACCACATTCATGAGTTACTGGATATGCTAAGATAGCCCTGGAACTTGACAGTGGGTGGAGGCTAAATTGTTCTGCACAAAAGGCAGGAGAAAAGGAGAGAAATGGAGAGTCTTTGGGTTATGGAGGCTTTAAGCAACATGGTGGGGGGGCCAATGGGCCTGTAAGAAGGACTGTCTTATATCACTTTAAGTCAGTTTGGGCCTCTGTGATATAAACCCACTTGATGGTGGTGATGGCTGCACCGCATGGCGGATGCACATAAGGCTACAGAATTGTACACTTTCAGGTGGTTAAAATAGTAAATTTTATGTTATGTGTACTCGTGATAGTTAACTTTATGTGTCAGTTTGACTGGTCTCACAGATGCCCTGATAGCTGGTAAAACTTTATTTCTGGGCGTGTCTATGAGAATGTTTCTGGAAAAGGTTAGCATTTGAATGAGTAGTCTGAGTAATGAAGGTGACCCTCACTGTTGCCTGTGGGCATCATCCAACCCACTGAGGGCCTGAATAGCACAAAAAGGTGGAGGAAGGGTGAGTTCACGCTCTCCTCTGAGCTGGGATGTCCATCTTGTACTTGGACATCAGAGCTTCTGGTTCCCAGGGCTTCCAGCTCAGACTGGGACTTACACCATGGCTCCACTGGTTTTCAGTCCTTTGACTTTAGACTAGAACTACACCCGTGGCTTTCCTGGAGCTCTGGCTTCTGTTGGCAGATTGTGGGACTTGTCAGCCTTCATAATCGGGTGAGCCAATCCCTTAAAATCATCTCTTTCTATATCTCTATATCAGTATCTATCTATCTGTCTCCCTCTTATTGGTTCTGTTTCTCTGGAAAACCCGGACTAATATTTTACCACTACATATGTAAGAAAAAGCATTTGAGTCCCCAAATTTTAGTAACAACTGCATTTGTGTTATTAGTAACACAAATTTGTGTTACTAATAACACAAATTTGTGTGTTTAGTAACACACAAATGCCTTTCTAGAGTGGTATGGAGCAAACAAAAGAGGCTATCTTCTATGAGGTGATATGGGACAGAGGAGAGAACTGGGAAGAGGTGAGAGTCTGACCTTGAGAGTTCAGTGGGGGCCAGAAGGAATGTGAAAAAGGAGATGTCTAGAAAGTCACTCAGATTCCACCAAGGCCACTAGATTTCCAACAGTATAAAGGAATTAGAGATCATACCAGTTGTAGTCACATTTAAGGGACAGGGTAAACTGCACTCACATAAAGATGGAATCAAAAAGGTTCAGAAGGACCGTAATCTATGTTCTGGCTTAGACTTTATCAGTTGCTGTTTATATTACCCATTTCACAGGGCTGTTGTGTCAAAGCAGTTAAATGGCTACACAGGTGTAATACATACCAATATTTATTATCTGAAGTTATTTTTTTACACACCATTCCCTCTCTTTGCCTCTTATTAAATGGTTTACTTGTCTTTACATGCTGTTCCATCCATTTAATAGTTATTGGCTTTGGTTTGTTTCCCTCTATGTTTTTATCCTTTTAAATTTCCTCCTCTCTCCAGCACATGTCCTGATTTTTTGCTTCTTTCAATTCCTTTCCCCTCTAATTTAAGCATATAAATGCCATCTTCTGACACCCAGGGATAGCCTATGTAAATTATGAAGGTCCTTTTGGTGAACTCTGAAAGTAAGGATGACTTCCAGACACTGCCCATTTCCAGCTGAGGTCTTGTCTGGTCAGGCCTTCAGGGATGGCTACATGGGTGTCTGCTGGTGATTCCAGGAGCACAAGGGCTTCCTCTCCCCACACTAAGACTCCCTGGAAACCCGAAACCACTGTTGGCATGATTGGGAGCTGGTGGTGCCCCCTGGCCCAACGCATCATGCTACCCAATGAAAAGATGGTGAGTTGGACCTCACGTGTGTTTCTGGAAAACAGCAGACCTAGTTTCAAATTCTACCACTACCATTTATCCAACTTAGGTCAACTGGTAATTACTTAAAATTTCTTTGTGCATTAGACACTCTTAATTTCATTTTCCAGATTAAGAAACTATTTTGCAGAGTAGTTGGATGCTTATTTTCTTTAAACATTCACAGTGCTTGGCTGAGTACCAAGCAAGCAATCAATTAGTGGGAGTAACTTTATCGTCATCATCAGGGTCACTACTATCCACTTCTCAAATCAACTTGAGTCTTTCTCTACCACAGTGGAGCCTTCTGAGACATATGTATACCTTGTGCTTCTATTTTCCTATTTCTACATTATTGACTAAACCCCTTGATATGCTTCATATGTAAAATTCAATTCAGAATGGTAGGCCTTGGGAAAAGGTATAGCCTTGTGTATCTAATGTTTTGTAGGTGCTATCATCAGGTTTGCAAGTGATAGATAGCACCCATGAAATTTAGAGTAGAAGAAAAGGTATCTATGCAACGTGTATTCACTGAGCACTTATCGTTTGCATGGTATGGGACAAACACTTGAACTCCAAAATTGCACTCTTTTGACTGCACTGCTGTGTGTCTGCAGATGGAAAAGGAGTGAGAATGAAGCGTGATCTGGGTCTTCATCCTGATTCTGCTTCACTAGCTCTGTGCCCTTGGCCAGTGAACTCACCTGTCAATGAACCCCAGTTTCCTTATCTATTAAAGAAGATTAGTAATAACTCCCTCTCAGTGTTGTTGGAGCATTGAATTAGTACCCCACCAAACATGCTTTGGTACAGTGTTTAGCCTAGAGTAACCCAAGGAGTATTACTCTCTACCTCCCTTTCCTAGCATAGGGTGGTGGTACAGATGTCTCTACTGCTGCTATTGTCTGTTAGAGCTCAGCTGTTGTACCCAAGGGAGCTTCCAAATTTTTTCTCAGTGTGTTGTGTTACACTCCTTTGATGGATTATGCCCCAGCCATTAACAGCGGTGACACCAGAAATTTTAATACCTGCAACATATTCCTTGTAATAATAATAATAATAGTTAAATGAAGCAGCACATGAAAGTACATACAATGCAATCTTGGCTACAGAGCTTACAAAGGGAAGATACCAAGTTATCTATGTTCATCTTTGAGGGTGGATGATGAATTGTTCTTATTCTCTCGTTATACTTTATTTTGCAATGTTTTCAAATAGAGCTTTATTGGTTTTGTCATCATAAAAAATACTTATTATTTTATATTATGTAACCACAAACCTTTCATATATTAAACCTACTTGTCAGCTCTATAGTATATATGGCAATATATCTTCTTTTATTTTTTGCGGGGGGGAGGTTTGTTTTTGTTTTGTTTTTGACTGCATTCCTTTCATGTGCTTTTAAACCAAATGTGTTTCATAATTAAAGCAGGGTGTTCAAAGCTGTGTGTTTCTGAGAGATCTTTCATTTACTGTACAGTTAATTCATTATACAAAGCAATATTTAGGCAGTTCTGAAGAACTGGGTGTTTTTCAGGCATGAGGGAGCATGGGTAGGGGGAGTTTCAATTGTAATGATTTTCCTCTGTGTCATTTAGCAGTTTTCCAGGGCATTATGGCAGCACTGGGCCATTTAAGGTACCTGCTTTCTAATCAGCCTGGCTGCCTTCCAGTCAGCCTGGGCGGAAACTCACTAGGCACAGGGTTTAATTGGGGCCACCCACCATGGAAGCGCTTCCCCCTTTGTCCAGAGAGATGGAAGCTCTTAATGTAATGCACATAAAAACGTCCAGTACTGCAGGGCAGGCACAAGCGGCTCTGATGTCCCGAGGCTGTTATTATGTCCCGTGCACTGTTAGCTTTTCAGAGAGACTCCATCCAATCATCGGGGAGCTAGAACTTTACAGAAAGTGAGCAATATAAAGTATTAGGTTGCAGTCTGGACACAACCCCTGATGTTTGGAACCTCTCTAAATAGATCCCAGACTGCTTTAAAAACAAGAAACACCCCGCTCCCATCCCTTTTCCTATTATCCCTCTGGCACCTTGGATTTCTTAAATTAATTCCTTGCAAAAGCCGGTCCAGTTCCAATAATTGTTTTTAAATGATCTGCCTCTTGAAATTGTGCCTTGCAGTCTCGTGGAAACCCAGCCTCAAGCTCAGTGGGGCCAAGTCGCTTGCAGTCTCGTGGAAACCCAGCCTCAAGCTCATTGGGTCCAAGTCGCTTCTGGAAACAAATTGCCTGCTTAATGGGGTACAGGCTCTGTGCAGCCCTCTCGGACAAGTGGTGATTGTGTAACTGAGTCGACGGGGTACCTGATGGCCAGATCATGGCCGTATTTTGGGTGATGCAGATAAATCAAGAGAGCTGCAACCTCTTAGCTTGCTTAAATTGGAAATGTTTAATTTGGATGTAAATGTGGAATCTGCAAGCCTCCCATTCTCTGTACTCCCCAGGATAACACAGTCCACATCTTGGGAATAAAGAGTGTATACTTCCTCTCTTGCCCCTACTGTAGTAGGCAGAGGGTTAAACTGGGGTGGGAGTGGGGAGGAGGGCAGAGAGAGAATGAAGCTACCCCTTATCAAGTCTAGCGCTTAACCTGGTGATCACAATAATCCCTTTTCCTGTTCCTTATGTCCCCATAAGACAGTACTATTATTAGCGCCATCTTGTAGATGGGTAAATTGAGGGCGGGAGACTAAGGTCGCCCAGTTCGTGTCAAAGTCCTTCCTGGATGACTCTACTGCAGCACTTCTGAAAAGTTCATGTGCGGACTGTCACCTGGGGTCTTGATCTGATGCAGATTCTGGTCCAGCAGGTGCAGGGCAGGTCCTGGGACTCTGCATGTCTAATGAGCCTCCAGGGGATGTGGATGCTGCTGGTCAGGGGACTGCACTCAAGTATGCAGACTCTCAGATTGTATCTGGCTGCATGTTAGAGTCACTTGAAGCCAGGGGTCTTTAAAAAGTTATTCCCAATTCTGACCCATCAACTCAGAATCTCAGAGGGTAGGACTTGGCCATTGTGTACCCAGGTTGAGAATACCTGCTGAGGTGGGGAATTGCTTGGCCGAAATGGTTAGGGTAAGCCTCAAGAAAACTGGACTTATTTAAACACAAAAATGCATGCATGGTTTTGTTAGGAAGGGAAGGAGGAAAGACCTCTCTGTGCATGAGAGAGTGTGGGAGGGAATGGAAATGAAGTCAAGCTGGGGAATGAGGGAAAGAGTGAAACAAACACAAACAGCTGGAGCTCGTTCTCAGGCAGGTGTGGAACCTGTTGGGTTGTGGAATTCGTTCCTTACAGGAGGTCGTGGTAACAAGGTTCCACAGTCAGACTGGCTGAGGAGGTGACATAAAGTGCCTTTCTAAACAGTCTGGATCAGTTTCCTTCTGGGCAATGTTTTTGATTCATTGATTTTCCAAGTGTCTGTCTGGTAGCCCTGTTCTTGGCACTGGGAACAAAGATGACAATGGTGCACTCACTGCTCTAGGCAGCTGTTGTGGGAACAAGAGGAAACGTGCTTAACCTAGCCAGGTTGATCGAGGGTCTGTCCTGGATGCAACGTCCCTAGTCTTAAAGGGTGACAAATGCTGAGGACCTGAATTAAGGCAGTCAAGATGAGGATGAGAAAGACTGTTCTGGAGGCATTTTTACAGTAGGTTTGGTAACCAATTGACCTTCTTTGCCTCCCTTCACCTCCCACATGCCGGGGATGCTCCCAAACTTCCCATTTGGGATTCTGGGCAGATGGAGAGTAGTGGATGGTTTATACTTGGTTTGTGCCTTCTTGAGTTTAAGGTGCCTCTGTCGTATCCTATTAAAGATGTCCTGTCGGTGGTTGGAAATAAGTGTCTAAAATTTGGGACAGAGACTTGGGCTGGAATAGCAGATCTGGGAGTCATCAGCAGATCAGATAGGATCTGAATGCACAGGAATGGAGATTCTTTTATAAGATAAGAGACAAGGATGGAAGTCTAGAGAGCACATATGTTTAAGGGGCATAAAAAGGATAGGGAAATAATTGCTAAGTAAAAATTAAACAAGGGGGAAAAAACAGGACAAAGTAATGGCCTGGAAGCTGAGGAGGTGAGGGGGTTTGGAGAAAGAGGCAGCGATCATTAGCTTCAAATGCTGCAACTATTCAAAGAAGATAAACACTACCAAACGCTGTCTCAGAAACATTTTTAATGATTTTCTCTGATTGAAAGGAGTAGGGTCTACATCTTTTCATTTCTTTGGATTTATTATAAATAGCATTATTGTTCTTTCATGATTATGAAATTATTCTTTGGAGTGGGGACAGTTTCAGGGAATTGGGGGGCAGAAGTGAAGGGCAAATGACTAAGGACACAATGCATTCACCTTTCCTTGCACAGCCCTGCCTTTTGAGATGGTGTGACTACATGAAAAGGGTGCCAAGTAAAGAATAGGAAGTGATGAAACTGGTAATTTAGAAATAGTAATGCAGTGCACAGCAGTAGGCAGGGTGAATCTTTGCTCTTAACAGTTGCCCAATCTAAGATAAGACCTAAAAGGAGGTTGCGACACAAGCCACACACTATGGATAGCTGTGCCCACTCTGAGCACGAGCTAAAATGAAATCCAATTGGTCCTAGGATTCTAAATCTTGTCCCCAAAGGATGTCATTAGCCCAAAGCAGGTATTCTTGTCCTAATTTGCATAGCTTCCAACTTTTGAGCACTCTCATGTGCCTATACAGAGGGAGCACCACTTCCTAATGCACACACAGGCACTGTGTTCAGAGGCTGCAGCCCTCACATCACATGGGAAGTACCGCTGTCCAGCCTGGAGTCTGGGTGGAAGGACATGCAAAGGACACCCATCTCTAAGCAAGAGTTCACAGCCTCCGGAAGTGGAATAAGGTTCCTCCAGCTGCAGGAATAAGGTTCACAGGAAGTTCTTAAAAGGTGAAAACAGCTACCATTACTGAGCACAATGGTTCTGGGTTCTGCATCAGACTTTTTATATATGTTGCTTCATTCAGTCCTCATGGAAATAAAAATTGTGAAGGATTATTCTCCCTGTGTGAGAACTGAGCACATTAAAACATTGTGTTCAAGGTCACATAGAAAGAAATACTAGGATTACTTCATTGAAAGTGATAGAAACCCAATATAGACCAATTTAAGGGGAAAGGAGAGTTGGAGAGAGGTTTCTTGCCTTAAATGGTAGTGATTTCAAAGATCAAAGGAGAAGGTACATGAATCATGGCTTCAGACTGGAATCTATTTTCCTCTTTCTTTTCTACTTCTCGATGTGTTTCCTTTTTGCAGATCATGAAGATGGCTGCTGAAAAATTAAGGCTTTATGTACATTGTGGCAACCTCAACAGAAAAATGAGTTCGCTTTCCCAAATTGTGCAGATCAACACCGGTGAATGATTCTAATAGGCCACACTTGAGTCCAGATTCCACCTCTTGGACCAATAATTTTTGCTAAAAAGCTAGTGTTATTATATATATGAACAAGTCTATATCATGGGTTAAACCAGAAAAATGGGAGATGGAAACATTTAGAAGGCAAATTACCCTCTCTTACCTCAAAATCTAATCAATAATAATAAAAAATAAATACCACTCATCACTATAGCAAGGATTCAATCCCAGACCTATCCTTTTATTCTATTATACTGTGCTTTCTCCATAAATGAGAAATGAGTCAAAGGTATCTCTGAAGCTTTATATCCTGCTGATGTGGACATAGTTCTGGCATTTAATTGCGTGGGCTGCAATTACTGGTTTGTAATATATTTAGTTACGTTAAAAATGCCCAGATGTTGGTTAAAAGACAGGTGTCTGGGCTTCATCTCAGACCTACTTAATTGGAGCATTCATAGCGATGCCCAACAATGTCATTGTAGTGATCCCCCAGGTGATTTTGATTAGCAGTAGTAGTGCCCAGCCTTGACTGTCTCAGGTGTTAGAAATGCAAATTAGGGGATCACTGGGGCAAGTGTCTAAGCCTGTACATGATGAGATCGCGATAGTGGAGAATGAGAGAAGACTTCATGTGAACCAAATCATTTTCCTTCCTTAAGCAGCCTGATATTTTCCAGAGCTTTTACAAGGTCTATATTTCCACTGTTCTACTGTGCAGAGATCTCAGATCTTGTCCTTGAGTTTATTTGTGGAAATAAGTCTAGTTCTAATACTGCCTCTGGCCTCGAGCAAACAAACTATGTTTAATAGAACAACTTGGGAAAGGACTAAGAAGAGAACAGGGAGGCAGCATGTATAGCCGGAGTATCAGCAGAGGGAAGCTGAGGTGTGTAGAGGAAGCCTCATCCTAAAGATGTCAGAAGAGAAAGCTTCCTCATACAGGTAAGTCAGACAGGTACAGACTGCAAGAGGAAGAAATCAATGTCAATGTCCTAAGAAAGTGCAAAGAAAGTCTGAATATAATGTGAGGCGTTGATAATTCCTAAATTATGTTTGGTGACAATCTATTTCCATAGCTAGTTGTTAAGCTATGAGGTTCTGCCTCTCATATAATCACTGACAAATAGAAAACAAGTTGTTGCATGTCACTTGTTTGAATTTTGCTCTATTTAGTGTGTTAAAGCAAACAGCTTATTTTTCCGGATGGTTATCTCTAAAAAAGATAGAAACAGTTTGGACCTGCTGTTCTCTCCTCTTCCACCTCCTTCCTCCATTCCCACTGTTTTTGAGGACTGTGTGGCTAGAAGGCAGCCCTTCCTTCTCAGGGTTTCTAGGACATTAATGCATTTCTGTTCATTCATTCATTCATTCATTCATTCATTTTACTGTGTTGTAATGTTAAGCCTTATTTTCTGTTTCTATTTTACTCTGTGCTCGGTTTGTTTGCATGCTTTGGATATCTTTCTCTTTGGACATGAAAATACTTCCTAAGGGAAACTGTCAAGAATCTGTCAAAATTTAATGCAGCTTTAAAACGCCAGAGGAAGTACAGCGTCCCTCTGCTCTCTGTATGGAAAGGAGAGGAGAAAACAAGGGTTGGTTATGGCGGAGGAAGTCAGCTGTGGTGGGAGAAGGGCTCAATGTTTCTTACTTCCCATGGGAAGGGATGCTTGTCAGGGAGCAGAGACCAAGGGAAAGAGAATAAATAACAGGGGTTGCCATTTGTTTTTTGTTCTGGCCAGGAGGAGGTACTTGACTTAAGGCATATTATTTTTTAAAAAAATGTTAAATTTATGTCAGTTTAAAAAGAAGAAAAACCAATGCCTCAAACTTTATCATTGATTTTAGAAGTGTAAAAGGGGAAATGTTTTTTAGTAGTTAAGAGTGAAACTGTGATCTCTCCATCACTAAATCTCCCACCATTTCTTCCCTTCCTTCTTCCTTCCTTCCTACCTACTTACAAATGTTTACTGAATACCTGCTGTATGCCAGGTTCTGGGCTATGTTTGACAGAATACAGTAAAACAGGATTTTTTCCTTCTTTTTCTCTTTCCTCATTGGTTTATGCAAATGGACTGACTGTTTGTGCCTTTCCCCTCAATTCATATGTTGAACTGTAATCCCTGATGTGATGGTATTTAGGGCTGAGTCCTCATGAATGGGATTAGTGCCCTGATAAAAGACCTCCAGAGCTTCCTTGCCCCTTCCGCCCTGTGAGGACACAGTGACAAGAAGGCTGTCTATGAATCTGCTGTAGCCTTGATCTTGGACTTTCCAGCCTCCAGAACTGTGGGAAATCAATTTCTGTTTATGCGCCACCCAGTCTGTGGTATTCTGTTACAGCAGCCCGAACAGACTGAGACAGATTACTGTGAACTTTAGATATTCTTTGTAGTGTCTTAGATTTATAGTTTTAAAATCAGCGAAGTTTTGTGTTTCTAAGTCACTGAGAAGCGGGTGCTACTTTGCAATTCATAACTGAAAGGCTGGACCATTTGCTCATGACTCTCTGTCACCATCTAAAGACAATTTATACATATTGCAGGGCTAGTTCCTGGAATACTGAAGGGATGAAATCGTTCCAGAAGTTATGGCTTTGCAGTGTTTGTATAGCAGCTCTACAGAAGAAATTGGACCTGGTTATCTGCAAGTGATTGGAACTGGAAGTTTTGAACTTTAGATTTACTAGTATGGGAGAAATGGGTCTTGGTTTCTGTACCAAACCATGGAGGGCTGGGATGTATGGAGTGCAAAGGTTAACTGGAATATGGAGGGAGAGCAGCAAAATCAGTGAGGGATGGGACACTTACATTATTAGGTTCCAGAGGGGGTCTCGGTCCCTCCAAGGGTGAGTACTTAAATATTTGATCAGTTGAATGAGAAGCTGTGAGGCTCCAGGTTGATGGAGAAAAATATCACAGAATAAAATTGGGATCCACAATATTCATCCAGGTTCTCACTGGAGTGATTTTGCTCCCCAGGAAACATCTGGCAATGTTACAATTGTGGGGGTGCTCCTGGCATCTAGTGGGGAGAGGCCAGAGGTGCTGTGAAACATTCTACAATGCACAGGACAGCTCCCACCATAAAGAATGATCCAGCCCCAAATGTCAATGATGCTGAGGTTGAGAAATGCCAGTCTAGCACAAAGCAGAGCTACGGGTGGGTCTCTCACACTCTAGACCTGACCATGCTGAGTAACCTCTAGTACTGGCCTCAAAAGAGGGAGACCCAAGGCGCATGATTTCAAGCGTGTGTATCTCAGTGGAGAGATGCAAATAAGGGACATTGTTATTTTCAGTGGAGTATGAACAAACCATTTACCCTTCCAGTTTCCTTTAGTGTTTATCTGGTGATATAATTCGCAGTGCTGTCCATCCCAGTCTCCTTTTTTATCCAGTCTGTTGCTTGGTGACATGACATCAAGCACTGTTTTTGTTTTGTTTTGTTTTTAATGCATGTCCTTAATGTCTAATTTCCTTTTGTGTCCAGTTATTTACTAAAATCACAAAGTACTATGGGTGTCAGAATCACCCATAGGTGAATATTTGGGCCTACACTGAATCTACTGAATCAGAATTTCCATGGTTCATGACTCAGGAATCTGCATTTTAAGCCAGCAGCACAGGTGATTTTTGTGCACATTAAATGTTTGATGTAGGATGTATGAAGCAACAGAAATACAAGGTGTCCTCTCACTTTTAAAGCCCATTTATAAAGTTCAGAAAAACATATTCACTTAATTTTTGGGATGTCTTTTTGATGTATTACAGTTATTTCTATTTTATGGATTATAAAAGAGAGGCCACAAGAGCGTAAACAGATTACGTGGGGGAAAGCCAAGTGTTTTGTTTAGCCTGGAATTTCTCTTGTGAAGCTATTACAAAAAGTTTTGCCCTGGGCAGAAGCTATGCCACTTTCTCTGTGTCTCCAGCTTTGGTTTACTTTTTTACTGCTGTATCCAGTGAAACAGACTATGCATGCTGAGCTGTCACGTGTTCTAAGCCGTGCATGGACATCATCTTAACCTTGGTACTCTGAGGACTGGAGCAGGGTACATGCCCACTCCACTGCCACCACCCTGGTCCAAGATACCATCATTGCTCATCAGGACTCTAGCAACAACTACTTTACGTTTTCCCCTCTGCATCAGTACCTCCAATCCATATCTACATATGATCCACATCGCTTTTATTGGAGACGTGTTGCCTCCTATACTCATAGTGTCTTGTTCTCTTACACACACACACACCCTTAACTCAGATTCCTACGTGTTTCATCCCAGCCTACAGGGTCCTATTGACCTTGCCATCTGCTGTTTCTGACCTTCCTCTGGCATGTACATTTTCTGTCATGACAAGCACTTTTCCTATTTCAAGATCTTCTCTCTTTGGTTTTACTTGAAATGTCAGCTTCTAAGAAACATCTTACACACACACTCTTATTCTTCCCCCTCCAACCAAATTCTTTTATTCTGCCTTTATTCTTTCTAATTTAGGAGCCTATGCTTTTTCCTTTAGAGTGTCATCATTGGGTTCTTGAGTTTCCAACCAGTCTTTCCCACTGGCCTGTGCGGATATATTTTGTTCATCACTGCAAACAGGAGGGATCAAATAAATGTACTGAGTAAATGAACAGGCCCCCAGAAAATGGGATGTATCTTCATGGTGAGGGCAGCACTATTTGTTAGGGCTGATGATTGGTATGTCTGGGGCCAGTTCAGTCTGGAGGGGTTGGAAGCTTCATCATTTGGAAGAGAGAATGATCCAGAAGGCTACTGGCGGCTGAGTGTTTTCTTTTTCTGTTCTAATTAAATTTATTGGGATAACGTTGGTTAATACATTATATAAATTTCAGGTGTTCAACTTTTATAATATGACATCTGTCTACCCTAGTGTGTGCTCACCACTTGTCTAGTCTCTTTGCTTCATGCGGCAGGCAGTGGCAAGGCTCACGGTTCCAGCCCTCCAGGCTGCCCTCGATTTGCGAGTTATGAGATGATATATGGGTGGCTAGGTTACCTTGAACCCATTTGAGCCCGTTTCTTCATTTTTATCAACGGATTAATCCCGCTTTTGCAAGGAGAGCTAGGGCCCGAGGTAAATGATAAAGCAGGGGACGACACCTGGCTCTTGGGATTTGTTGAGAACACTCAATACCTGGGCTGTCTCGCCGGCCAGAAGACTTGTAAAAGAGAAGTCTGCACAGGCAGAAAAGAAGTCGCGCCACTTACCTGAGCCTCCCCCACCACCCTCCGCCCCGCTCTCAGCTCATCTCTTCGTGCGCTTAAATTACGTTTTCTAAGCCTGACCCAGGGCGCTCCGCTCCCTCTCGGCGGTGGGTCCCTCCCTCCCTCTCATGCTCAGCCAACCTCCCCTCCCCCTTCGCCCCCTCCCTGGGAGCGGGAGCCGGGAATCCCACGCCCTTGCACCAGCCCGGGGGCTCGGACGGGCCCAGGAGCCGCTGGTCGCCAATCACCGTGCGGTGGAGAGGCGGGCGCTCGGCTCCGGCGCGCTGGGGGAGCCAGCTGGCGCTGCTTTCCCCGGGAGCCTCAGACTCGCACAGACCCAGACAGACGCACAGACTGGCGGGCAAGCGCGCGGGCAGGCACCGACAGAGTTCCCCGGCCGTTTGCGCTCGGAGGCGCGCGCCAGCCCCGGCCCGGGGAGCCCCCCGTTCCCCGCGGGGAGCCGCAGGCGGCAGCTCCGCAGCCGGCGCCGGCGTAAGGGAGGGCGCGCAGGCGGCCGGAGGCGGGGAGGCCCCGGCGCGCCGGGCGGGTGATGTGAGCGGCGGCGGCGGCGGCGGCTCCCACCTGGCTCCGCACCTGGAGCAGCGCGCTCCGGGGCGGCGGGGAGAATGCGCGCCGCCCGCAGCCTCCGCGCCCGCACCTGACCATGGAGTGCGCTCTCCTGCTCGCGTGCGCCCTCCCCGCCGCCGGCTCCGGCCCGCCGTGGGCTCCGGCAGGACTGGGGCGCGTGGCCAAGGCAGGTGCCCACCGAGGGATTCACCGAGAGCGGGTGGCAGGGGACACCAGGCACAAGCCCTGCCGCGTCTCTCACGCGCGTTGTCACCTTTTCTCTTGCAGGCGCTCCAGCTGTGCTGCCTCTGCTGTGCGTCGGTCGCCGCAGCCTTAGCCAGTGACAGCAGCAGCGGTGGCGGCGGATTAAACGATGGTTCGTATTTGCCCTCCACCCTCAGAAAGACTTGTCCAGGCACTTTATCCCGTCCTTCCTCCATCCCTTCGCCCCCCCTAAGAAAGGAGAGGTAGAAAATCACACCCCCACCTTGCCCCCAACGTGGCAGGTGTGTGTGCGTCTTGGATGGAAATGATTCCTGTTTAGAGAGGGGGAGCTGTGGCAAGGACGCTGAACTTATCAAAAAAAATCAATACCCCAAGCTTCAAGTCACATAAATGAAAAAAATAGTACTTTCCCTTGTTCACAGATG
Source organism: Macroglossus sobrinus (assembly GCA_004027375.1). Lineage (NCBI taxonomy): Eukaryota > Metazoa > Chordata > Mammalia > Chiroptera > Pteropodidae > Macroglossus > Macroglossus sobrinus. The sequence continues at coordinate 3,659 of PVKZ01005015.1, read as the reverse complement.
GCTTGTTTTGTTTTTTGTTTTGTTTGTTTGTTTGTTTAAAAGGTACCACAGTGAGAAATTAGGAAGGGGACATTGACTAAGACGGTCTGTGGTCTGTCAAAAAGGCACTTTTCCTCGTTTCCTTCCTCACCTGGGAAAGCCCGCAGGAACTAATTCTTGGTGGGGGATGAAAGAATATGAGCAGTTTCCTTCTCCCATCTTTCCCCCTCACTCTGCTCTCCACTTCCTTTCCGTGCCTTCCTTTCCTTCTCTTTCCATTTCTCTTCTCATGTGTTGTGGATTTCCAAAAATCCACTGTTAACAGAGAGGAAAGCAGGTAGCTTGAGGTCTCTGGGGTCTTTATCTCTTCTGAGGTTCCCCTGCTGAAAACCTCTATAATAGCCTTCAGTCTGTCATTTATTAACTTATTGATGGTGCCCAGAAGGAAATCCTTGTTTCCGTTGTTCCTACTTGCTACAGGAAAACCGCTGATCCCTCATCCAAGGTGTCTCGCAAGACCTTGATGTCCAACCAGATTCTCTAATTTTTAGCCTTCCAGGGTTATCTCTTTCTCCTGTCAGGGGACAGAGGGTCATATTGGGGAATGGGGTAATGACAGAGCCTAGAGAAGGCTGTGCCGGGGGGAGGGGATGAGTGAGGGGACAGGAGAGAGTCAGGAATCAGCTCTTGAGAAATTCACCTTTTGTCCAACCAAGAAGACTGGCTGCAGTTTCCAAAACAACCTTCCATTGTTGGGTCTGGGTCAAATGGCTGCATGCAGGTCACCTCTGTTCCACCACCTGTAAGGACCTCATCTTTAGTCAGCCCATGAACTGACTGGTCATATCATTCTCTACAGGGGACTCTGATCACCCCTCTTCCCATCAAGAACTGAATATTGCCATCAGCCTGCTTTTTCTTTCCTTGGAAACAAACTAGTAGCAGGTGTCTAGGGGAGGTTGTGGCGGGGGTGGGGAGGGGTGCTTTGCCAGCTGATTCTATTCAAGGCTGGCTGGTAAGGTTCCTGCATGGCCTTCCAGCTAAGAGGCAATTTCATATGGTTCTGGACAAAGAGGTAAGAAACAACTATTGCAGAGACTCTGCCTGGAGCATGCATGTGTCAGGGATGGTTTTCACACTTTTTTAGTAATGGAGGAGGTGGGGTTTTTTACAAAGAAAAAACTACATTTAATCAAGAGCCACATACCTGTAAAGCAACATAATAGAGATTTTTAAAATAAGAGAAATAGTGTACGCTTCAGTTTTTTTTTTTTTAAGGTTAAGGAGGAAAAACTTTTCCAATGAGTTTTTAATATGCATGTCAATCAATAGTTTTAGTTAAAGGAGAAAAGAAGATGGGGGAGGCAGGACATAATATTGTAAGGGTAGGAGTTACTCAAGCAGTAAGAGTCACAAACAGTCATACAGAAGAAATTTGAAAATTGTCATATTCAGATGTGTTTTTTTGCAAACATAGGCCCATTATTGATGACACCTGCTAGCTACAGGGCTTTTTTGGGGTGGGGTGGGGGTCTGTGTGTGGTGGGGGTTGTTGAGTATTTGGAGAACAGGGAACTTCTGCTTTCTTTTCCTCCTATAACCAAGAACCCAAGTGACTCAAATATAGCTGTTATTCGGAATCTTTCTAAACACTTTCCAAATTAGTTTCCCATTCTGTGCCTAGAAAGTGGAAATGCAGAGCATTTTTTAATGCGCAGAGGAGATATTCCACATCATTTTGTGGAATGATACTTTTCAGTTTCAATGTTTTGTGATAGAAAACAGCAAATTGTTTTTAGCTCCTCCTCTCTAGAACAAGCAGCAATTAGTGCTGCTCTAGGGAGCAGTGGTGAAGGTATTTTTAAACATGCCTTTCCAGGTGTCCCTGATCTGACAACATGTCTGAGCAATTTTAAACATCAGACTATATAGGAAAATTTCTGACAATGTTGAGGCATTTTTATGCATCCACTATATTTTGTACTTAAAATTACATGGGATTGTCCCTGTGAAAGCCTGTAGTAAAATGTTGAGCACTACAAGTTCTGGAATTTTATTGTCATATGCAATTAATTGGAAATATGAAACTATGAAATATAAAGATATGTGATTACTTGTTAATTATCTGAGTTATCATCTCAAGTTACTCATCACTGTGAGTTATGTGAAATTTAAATTCTGCCCCCTCCCGAATGCTCCCAATGCAGTATAACACAAAGATAGTAATCTTAAAAAAAAAAAAAAATCACTTTTGTGGTTTTATATTTATTTTATTTCCAAAAAAAAAAAATCAATTTTTATGTATGGACAGCTCTTCGGGTAATATAAAAAGTCCCTCTGTCTCTCCCAGACCATGAGAGTTTTGGCATTTTCCACAAACGTTGTTGACATTTATCAAGATTGAGCTTGACTTTTAGTTTTCACAGGAATTACTGTGGCTAATTGTAAAGACCACAGGGTTCTCTTCGCGAGCTGCTCTGAATTATGTTTAATCAAGGTGCATGGCAGTAGAACATGCACGAGCTGTGCACTGCTCTTTGCCAGCCTGTTGGGAAGTGACTGGCGTTGTGGGCTCTGGGTGCTGACAGCTAAACCTTTCCCCTTGCAGATTACGTCTTTGTCACACCGGTAGAAGTGGACTCGGGCGGGTCATATATTTCACACGACATTTTGCACAACGGCAGGAAAAAGCGATCGGCGCTGAGTGCCAGCAGCTCCCTGCATTACCGATTTTCAGCATTTGGACAGGAACTACATTTAGAACTTAAGCCCTCGGCGATTTTGAGCAGTCACTTTATTGTCCAGGTACTTGGAAAAGATGGTGCTTCAGAGACTCGGGGACCCACGGTGCAGCGATGTTTCTATCAGGGATTTATCAGAAATGACAGCTCCTCCTCTGTCGCTGTGTCTACGTGTGCTGGCTTGGTAAGTACCCCACGCTCTGAGTCAGTTCCCTCTTTCGTGTGTGTGTTGTATAACTTTGAATGAACAGATGTCTGCAATATTCAATGCTCTTTCAGCCAACTCGACACATTCACACTGTCAGCTTTGATACTTATAATATTCTCAATTGAATTAATCTAATCTGCTCCCAGAAAAAGAAAATATAATAGAACTTTAATTACCATTTAGAACATTCCTTTGATGTTTAATGGTCTAGGCCTCCTCATTCTCCATGTTTGAGACGATCCCCAAGGAAATTAATCTGATGGATGCCATTCGCTTTTTAAAGTCTTGAGAGACCAGGCATTATATAAATCTAACAAGCTGCATGCCTCTGTGTTGCTTTGAAATGGGAAAACTGTATTTCAGTGCAAAATTGCATTCAGCAGCCCTATTAAGCTCAACCTTCACTATAGAAGGGAAGCCTTTTGTTGTCTTTTAACTAATTTGTTCTATGTCGTGCTGCTCATGTAATGACGTTCCTTTAGCGTGTGGAATGTTGAAGGCTGGTAGAGTTAAGTGTGCCATCCAGAGAAGAGGAGCATTTAGAAACATTTGTGGGACAAGTGTTATTTCCCCTATGTGCAATCCTCATCTGTGAAGCATCAGGCCAAGAATATTGTTATAAAACAGTGGTCCCCAACCTTTTTTGGCACCAGGGACCAGTGCTTCTATGAGAATCTAATGCTTGATGATTGAGGATGGAGCTGAGGCAGTGATGCTAGTGCTGGTGATCA
>PVKZ01005014.1:0-63440 GCA_004027375.1 Macroglossus sobrinus | reverse complement strand
TTAGGGTTAGGGTTAGGGTTAGGGTTAGGGTTAGGTTTCGGGTTAGGGTTAGGGTTAGGGTTAGGGTTACTGTTAGAGTTAGAATTAGGGTTAGGTTTGGGTTAGGGTTAGGGTTAGGGATAGGTTTAGGATTAGAGTTTGGGTTTGCATTAGAATTAGAATTAAGGTTAGGTTTAGGTATAGGGATAGGTTTAGAGTTAGAATTAGCTTTAGGTTTAGGTTTAGGTTCAGGATTAGTGTTAGGGTTAGAATAATGGTTAGGGTTAGGGTTTCGGTCAGGGTTAGGAATAGGCTTAGGGTTAAAATTAGGGTTAGGGTTAGAATTAGTGTTAGGGTTAGGGTTAGGGTTAGAATCAGGGTAAGGTTTAGGGTTAAAGTTAGGGATAGGTTTAGGGTTAGCTTTAGGGTTAGAATTAGTGTTTGTGTTAGTGTTAGAGTTAGAATTAAGATTAGGTTAGAGTTAGGTTTAGTGTTATAATATGGGTTAGGGTTAGGGTTTGTGTTAGGGTTAGGGTTAGGGTTAGGGTTAGGGTTAGGGTTAGAAACACGGTTAGGTTTACGGTTACATTTAGGGTAGGATTAATATAAGGGTTAGGGTTAGAATTAGGGTTAGGCTGAGGGTTAGGATTAGTGTTAGGGTTACGGATTAAGTTAGTGTTAGAGTTAGAATTAGGTTTATTGTTAGGGTTAGTGTTAGGGTAAGGGTTATGGTTAGAATTAGGGTTAGGGTCAGAGTTAGGGTTAGGGTTAGAATTAGTGTTAGGGTTAGAGTTATGGTTAGGGTTAGGGTTAGGTTTAGTGTTAGGGTTAAATTAGGGTTAGTTTTAGGGTTAGGGTTAGGTTTAGGATTAGAGTTTTGTTTAAAATTAGGGTTACCTTTAGGATTAATGTTTGGGTTACTGTTAGAGTTAGAATTAGAGTTAGGGTAAGGGTTAGCGTTAGTCTTTGGGATAAGGTTAGGGTTAGGGTTACAATTAGGTTTAGGTTTAGGGTTAGGGTTAGGGTCAGGGATAGGGTTAGGGTTAGGTTTAGTATTAGGATTATGGTTACGGTTAGGGTTAGGGTTAGGTTTAGGGTTAGGAATACTGTTAGAGTTAGAATTAGGGTTAGGTTTAGGATAGGGTTAGGATTAGCGTTAGGATTAGGGTTAGGGTTAAGGTCAGGGTTAGGGTTAGGTTTAGTGTTTGAATTAGGGTTTGGGTTAGTGTTAGATTTAGAATTATGGATAGGGTTAGGATTAGTGTTAGGTTTAGGGTTAGAATCAGGGTTAGGTTTAGTGTTAGTGTTAGGGTTAGGATCAGGGTTAGGGTTAGGGTTAGGATTATAGTTTGCGTTAGTGTTAGAGTTAGAATTAGGGTTACATTTAGGATTAGTGTTATAATTAGTGTTAGGGTTAGTGTTAGGGTTAGAATCAGTGTAAGGGCTAGTTTTAGAATTAGGGATAGGTTTAGGGTTAGTGTTAGGGTTAGGATTAGTGTTTGCGTTACTGTTAGGGTTAGAATTAAGATTAGGTTAGGGGTAGGGTTAGGGTTAAGGTTAGATTTAGGGTTAGGGTTAGAGTTATGGTTAGAATCAGGGTTAGGTTTACGGTTAGGGTTAAGGTTAGGGTTAAAATAAGAATTAGGGTTAAAATTATGTTTAGGTTGAGGTTTAGAATTAGAGTTATGATTACGAATTAAATTAGTGTTAGAGTTAGAATTAGGTTTAGGGTTAGGGTTAGGGTTAGGGGTACTGTTAGAGTTAGAATTATGGTTAGGTTTGGGTTAGGGTTAGGTTTAGGGTCACGGTTAGGGTTACTGTTAGGGTTAGAATTAGGGTTAGGTTTAGGGTTACGTTCAGGGTTAGTGTTATGGTTAGGGTTAGAATTAGGGTTAGGTTTAGGGTTAGGGTTAGGTTTAAGATTAGGGTATGGGTTAGTGTTAGATTTAGAATTAGTATTAGGTTTAGGGTATGGTTAGGGTTAGGATTTGTTTTTGGGTTAGTGTTCGAGTTAGAATTAGGATTAGGGTTAGGGTTAGGGTTAGGGTTAGGGTTAGGGTTAGGGTTAGGTTTAGGCTTAGGTTTAAAATTACGGTTAGGTTTAGAATTCGGGTTAGGTTTATGGTTAGGTTCAAAGTTAGGGTTAGGGTTAGGGTTAGAATTAGGGTTAGGGTTAAGTTTAGGGTCAGGGATAGGGTTAGGGTTTGGGTTAGAATTAAGGTTAGGGTTAGGGTTAGGGTTAGGTTTAGGGTTAGGGTTACGGTTACGGTTACTCTAAGAGTTAGAATTAGGGTTAGGTTTAGGTTAGGTTTAGGGTTAGTGTTAGGGCTAGGATTAGGGTTTTGGTTAGAATTTAGGTTAGGATTAGGGTTAGGTTTAGGGTTAGGGTTAGAATTAGGTTTAAGTTTAGGGTTAGGTTCAGGGTTAGTGTTAGGTTTAGGATTAGAATTAGTGTTAGTTTTAGGGTTATGGTCAGGGTTAGGTATAGGGTTAGGGTTAAAATTAGGGTTAGGGTTAGGGTTAGGGTCAGGGATAGGGTTAGTTTAGGGTTAGAATTAGGGTTATGTTTAGGGTTACGTTTAGGTTTAGGGTTCGGGTTTGAATTAGGGATTGGTTTAGGATTATGGTTAGTTTTAGGATTAGGGTTAGGTTTAAGGTTAGGGTTAGGGTAAGGATTAGGATTTGAGTTAGTGTTAGAGATTGAATTAGGGTTAGGTTTTGGGTTAGGTTTAGGGTTAGTGTTAGGGTTACAGTTAGAATTAGGGTTAGGGTTACGGTCAGGGTAAGGGTTAGGGTTAAGGTTAGATTAGGGGTTGGGTTACGGTTAGGGTTAATTTAGGATTAGGGTTAGGTTTAAGGTTAGGGTTAGGGTTAGGGTTAGGGTTAGGGTTAGGGTTAGGGTTAGATTTGGGTTTGCGTTAGTGTTAGAGTTAGAATTAGGGTCAGGGTTATGGTTGGGGTTAGGGTTAGTGTTACGGTTAGTGTTAGGGATAGGTTCAGGGTTAGTGTTAGAGTTAGGGTTAGATTTAGGTTTAGGGTTAGGGTTAGGGTTAGGGCTAGGGTTAGGGTTAGTGTTATGGTTAGGTTCAGGGCTAGGGTTAATAATGGATATCGGCCAGTGTTAGGATTACGGTTAGGGTTAGGGTTAGGTTTAGGGTTAGGGTTAGAATCAGGGTTTGGTTTACAATGTTGGTTAGGGTTAGGGTTAGAATAAGGGTTAGTGTTATAATTAGGGTTTGGGTTAGTGTTAGAGTTAGAATTAGGGTTAGGGTTAGGGTTAGGGTTAGGTTTAGGGTTAGGGTTAGGGTTAGTGTCAGGGGTAGAATTAGGGTTCGTGTTAGGGTTTGGGTCAGGTTTAAGGTTAGGGTTAGGGTTAGGATTAGGGTTAGAATTCGGGTTAGGTTTAGAGTTAAGGTTAGGTTTAGGATTAGGGTTAGGTTTAAGGTTAGTGTTAAAGTTAGGATTGGGGTTTGGGTTAGTGTTAGAGTTAGAATTAGGTTTAGGGTTAGGGTTATGGTTAGGGCTGGGGTTAGCGTTAGAATAGGGTTAGGGTTAGGGTTAGGTTTAGCGTTAGTGTTAGGATTAGTGTTTGCGTTACTGTTAGAGTTAGAATTAGGGTTAGGGTTAGGGTTAGGGTTAGGGTTAGGGTTAGATTTGGGTTTGCGTTAGTGTTAGAGTTAGAATTAGGGTTAGGGTTAGGTTAGGGTTAGAATCAGGTTTAGGGTTAATGTTAGCGTTAGGGTTAGGATTAGTGTTTACTTTTTTCTTAGAGTAAGAGTTAAGATTAGGGTTAGGGTTAGGTTAGGGTTAGGTTTACTGTTAGAGTTAGAATTAGGGTTAGGTTTGGGTAAGGGTTAGGGTTAGGGTTAGAATTAGGGTGAGTTTAGGGTTAGGTTGAGAGTTAGGGTTAGTGTTAGAGTTAGATTTAGGTTTAGGGTTAGGGTTAGGGTCAGGTTTAGGTTTAGGGTTAGTGTTAGAATTACAGATAGGGTTAGGGTTAGGGTTAAGTTTAAAATTAGGGTTAGGTTTAAGTTTAGGGTTAGGGTTAGGATTAGGGTATGGGTTAGTGTTAGAGTTAGAATTAGGATTAGGTTTAGGGTTATGGTTAGGGTTAGGATTTTTGTTTGGGTTTGTGTTAGAGTTAGAATTAGGATTAGGGTTAGGGTTTGGGTTAAGTTTAATGTTAGGTTTAGGCTTAGGTTTAGGGTTAGGGGTAGGGTTAGGGTTAGGGTCAGGGATAGGATTAGGGTTAGGGTTAGAATTAGGGTTAGGGTTGGGGTTAGGGGTAGGGTTAGAGTTAGGTTAGAAATAGCTTTATGGTTAGTTATAGAGTTATTTTTAGAGTTAGCATAATGGTTAGGATTAGGGTTAGGGTTAGGTTAAAATAGTGTTATGATTAGGGATATGGTTAGGGTTAAGGTTAGGTTTACAGTTACGGTTATTGTTAGATTCAATATTAGGGATAGTGTTAGGCTTAGAGTTTGAGTTAAGTTTATGGATATGTTTGGGTTTAGGGCTAAAAATATGGTTAGGAATAGAATTTGGTTTTGGTTATGGTTAGGGTTACTATTAAGTTTAGTTTTAAGGTTAGTGTCAGTTTAGTTTTACATTTATGTTTACAGTTGGGCAAGCTATTTGCTCTAGTGTTCTTGAACAGAGTAAAGTTCAAACCCAGTTTGCAACACCGTAGCTCTATTTATGATGAGACCTGTTTTCAGTACCAAAGACCAGTGGAAAATACTCTTTAGAGACCTTGCTTTGAATTTACTATTTGCATAGACTGCTTGAGCATGTACAAATGCAGTGGCAGCTTCTTGGTAGTTTGTAGTAGTGGCTCTTTAACAGATGTCCTATATACTGTTTCTTTGCCAAGCAGAACGAAAAGCCACTGTGTATTGTGTGTAGTGTGACAGACGAATGTGATGAGAAATCTTTCTGCTAAGGAAGTACTGTTTCCTCAGCAGCGCTGTTCCATAAATGAAAAGTAAATATCTTTTGGAATGCATATGGAAATTGAAACCATCTCCCAAAGATATTTCTGATGAGACACTGACACACTGGTGGAGCCTTGAAGCTGGGGTCCAAATATGCTTAATCGGGAAGTTAGATCATGCTGACAAAAAATGTCAGGCAATTGCTTTGACTTGAGCCACCTCCATGCTACAAGCTTCTGTTTCTTAGTGGTACTGCACAGGCATCCTATATGCCAAGTGATTAATAGATAGTCTGAAATGGCTGAAGTATTGTTTTAAGAGGCGCTTGACATCTGTGGTGTGTTAAGCAAACTTGGATTCTTACAACATCTTCAAAGTGTGAAAGTGATTTGGAAAAACTGGCAGTTTTCATGGTGAAATATGTATGAAGCAGGTTCATGTTTCTGGAGGGGATTTTCATCAGGACTATAATTTTAAATGCACAGTTATTTTCTCTTTTTACTTTGAAGGTATTATTTCCCTAACATCTATCATTTGATGTTGCTGTTAAAAAGTCAACTATCAGTCATTACTTCTATAATCTACTTTTGGGGTGGGAGCAGCAGTTGTCCTGCAGTTTCCACACGATGTGTGGGTTCTAGGTATGAATTATTTGTTATTTACCCTGTTTATAGTTTCTTATGTTTCAATCTGTAGATAGCTGTCTTTTATCAGTTTTGGAAAATTTTGTTCCATTCTCCCTTCTCTTTGAAACTCTGATTAGATGTTTGCTAAACTTTTTTACTTTAAATGCTATCTAACCTTGCTTTTGGATTTTTTTATCTTTGTAACTGTGAAACATTCAGGATCATTTCTTTCCCCTTTTTTATAGTTCACTAATTCTCTAATCAGTTCTGCCTAATCTGGTAAAAACTTCCTTGAGTTTTCAATTTTAAGTATATATTTTTTTTATTTCTAGAAATAGTTTACATGTCTCTCATTCTTTATTCATATTTTAAGACCTATTTTATTTATTAAAATATATGGAACATAATTGCTTTAACTCCTTTTCTGCTAATTCAACTATTTAAAGACTTTATGGGAATTACTGCTTTTTTTATCATGACACTCTTTTTTATGATTGTTTCTTGTTCATTATGAGAATTATTTTATTCTTACTTTTCATCTTTCTTGGAACTTATAAATCAGAATTATTTGAGTCATAAGTTAGAGGAACAATCTTTGAAAAATGCTAGTTTTTGTGAGGATGTCAAATTGAGAATCTGAGAAATGTGATCTTTGATCACATTTCTCAGATTCTCAATTGTATTGTTTCTTTTCCTTTAGTTAGGGTTCAGGACAATTAGATATACAAATTCAGAATATTATGGTTTCTCCTGGAGATGAGCAAATTGATGGTATATGGATAAAGGATACGATCTCTAAAGATGAGAGCTTGTGTTTGGTTATAAATTCTCAAGAAAGTTCTTTTCTCCACTACTCTCAAAATCAAGGATTAAGATAGACAATTATCTTTTCAGTTTAGACGTGGTTGTGGCCATCGTGACTGAAAATGAGGGATGAATTTTTCATTCGCCCTCATAGTGAACATTTAGTATTCTGGAGAGGAAAATCTTTTTAGACTCATTTCCATGACAAAGCCCTGGATTTTGCCTCCTGTTCTCTGACAACTCCAGACCTCATAGATCAAATTTTAATTTCACTGAGATCAGTAAAACCCCTCAAAGCCATAGTCACTAAGATTTTTGTATTTCTGTTTTTAGTTTTGACCTGGCTATTATTGTTCCCTTGCTACTTCCTTGATATTTCTAGGAAGAGTTTCATTTTTCTAACCCTAACTCTAACCCTATTCTTACTTTAAATCTAATGCTAAGCCTAAGACTAAGGCTATGCCTGCACCTAATCCTAAGCCTAAACCTAACTTTAACCCTAATCTTAACAATAATTCTAATCCTAACCTTAACCCTAAACCTAAGCCTAATCATAACCATAACCTTAAGCCTTACCCACAGCCTCTCCTTAACCCTAACAAAACCCTAACCCTAACCCCAACCCTAAGCCTAACCCTAACCCTAACTATAACCATAACCCAACCCTATCCCACCTTCCTAACCCTAAACACTACCCTAGCCCTAACCCTAATCCTAACACTAAACACTAACTCTAAACCCTAACCCTAACCCTAACCCTAACTCAGTTTTTAAGACATTTTATCTAGTATTTAATGTTGTTTACATTGGGATTTTAGTCCTGGTACTTAATCTGACATATTCAATGTACTAGTTTTAACGTGAGATCTAGTCAGCTGTGTTATCAGCTATGTGACCATGAGCAAATTACTAATCTCTCTGCCTCCATTTTTTTGCCTATAAAATAATAATAAAATTTGCTCAATGAAAGGTTGTCATGTGATAATGTATATATTTACAGAACTCCTATAGTACTGTAAGTGTTCAATATATATTAGCTTGCAGCATCAGCAATTACATCATACAAATAATGCAAATGGACTTTGTGATTTAAAGATTACTGGACTGATATTTAATCTGAGACTGAGTCAGTCTCAATCATTGACTTTAACAGATTCAATGGCATGATAGTGGCAGAATTCCAGCTGTAGTTAAGGAATGGCTGTGAAGTAAAAAATTGGAGGCCAAGATTGTAGAAATATTTTTTGAGGAACATAACTGTGAAAATAGATATGAAAATTGTGGAGATAGTGTCAAAAGTTGGTATAGAGTACAAGAAAAGTTGTTCCATTTTTAATGAGAGAAATAGTTGTAGATGAAAAGGTTGGAAGTACAGAGACAGAGCTGATGAAGCATTAAACATCAAAGAGATATGGGAGAGATTCAGATGAAGTCATAAAACTTTAGAACAGAAGAGTCAGATTTTTTCTCTGAGATTTGAAGAAAGACAATAAGTATAGGTAGTGGTACTTTTCTAGTTATAGGCTGGGAAGTTGAGATATTTCATGCTGATATCCTCGATTATTATGTGAATTACAACTTCACTGGAGGAGACTGGAAAAAATATGTGATTTGAAGAAAAGGGTGAACTTTCAGAGCAAGACAAAGAACATAGAACACAATTTTTCCAAATAAATAAAAGCACAGTTGCACTCAGAGATCATGGACTTATATTATTCTTGAAATGAATAAGAAAAAAAATACTGATGCATTATATTTATTAAAGGAGTTACAATTTTATGATAATATGTCTGAAATAATGAGTTTTACTTGGTTTTGTGGTGAAACTTACATATTCATTGGTAAATATCTCAGTGAAAAAATGTTATAATAAAATTTAGATAATTATGACATTATGCTGTACTTGACTATATAAAATTTTAAAATAATATTTGTTGATCAATATTCTTTACATTTATAAAACCTGAATCTCTAAGCGACTTTTAAAAAATTTTACCTGACTTGTGAGTTCACATCTTTCCAAAACACAATACAAAAAACAAATGAATAAATTAAGATTATTAAAAGTACAAAACAAATAGATACGACACATCCTGTGCTGAAACTCTCTTACTTTGTTGACATCTTGAATCAGATTTTAAAATGTGGTAATTTCACTGTCAGTATTTTCTGTGACTTGATATGTATTTCAATGAATCGTATTTTGTAACTTATTTATAAAAATAACTTTGTTAACTTTTCATGATAGTACTATACACACCCAACATTTTCCAGTCACATCTTATATATAGGTTTCATTCTTAAATTCATCGTTCATTAAAAATGGAATAGACTCAGTATTTAACTTGAGATTCCTAAAAGTATACTCCCTATGGGAATTTTTCTCATTCACTGTTTAACTTACTAGTATTCTACTATATATTTTTGAGAAAGAGTATGGAGATTTGAAAGAATGCTAATGATTCTGTTAACCATCTTCAATAAGTGTTTTCAAAAATGAGAACTTTGAGATTTCAAAGAGGATCAAGCCCCTTCAAAGAAATAGAAATTTAAAATTGAGTCATTACTAACAATAAGTAGAGTTTTGTACTTTTGAAAAAAAATACAGAAAACATTATTATTTTAATTCAAATCTTATTTTTGGCAATTTGCTCCAAATGCACTATGAAAAATATTTTTAAAAAGTAGATATCCTTGAGTTATAATAATTCATTTTTGTACCCAAATTTTGCATTAAATAATTTCTTTTTCATGAAGGGTATGTTTAAAAGAGCACCTTAATCTGTTAAAATAACATGTGGCTATTTTGTGGTTATCATAATTTAATAAATTAACAATACTATAAAATAAAATTACTTATTTATGGAAATTGTAAGTTAATAACTAAGACCTGTGCACATTGATTCCATTGTACCCACTTTTCCTTTTCTAAATGTGATTGTGTTGTGTTACTGGGTCTATCTTAAAATATTAAAGTTTAGAATCTCACAACACAAAATTGAGTAAAAGAAGTTAGACAGAAAACAGAACAGATATTATGACTCCATCAACATAAAGTTTAGAAATACGCATAACTAATCTATAGCATTAGAAATTAGGATAGTGGTTTTCTCAGGATGCTAAGTATGACCGAAAGGGAAAGAAAGACATTCTAGGATGCTGGCAATGTATTTCTTGATGCAGATGCTGGTCTCATGGTTGTGTATATTTCACAACATTTTATTGAGCTGTACAGTTAAGATTTTTACATTTTTGTGTGTGTGTTTGTTGTACCTCAATAAATTTTGCATTGACAATAAAAAGTTTACATTAGGGGAAATGTCCCTGTTAATAAGTTAAAAGATAATATTGAACCACATCTTAGAGTGAGTTGACAATAGTCCCAAATTTGCTCATAGTAAATAAAGGTCCTTGATTACTTGATTCAAGCTCCAATTTAATTGAAAATGTGCTTTTTAAAATTTCTTATGCTGTGCTTTGTTAAATGAAAAAAAAAATCTGAAGTTCAAAGCTTAAAAAGAAAATTTTTGATAACTATTTTTTATTAGTTCTTTTTATTTCCTGAAGTAATAATGTGATCTAATGTTAAAATCTACCATTTCTCTAATAGCAAAACTAAGCTCTGTCATTATATAAACCATCCAGATCATCGAAAAAGATGAGCTGGTGGTAATCAAATAATTTGCCTTATTTTTAAGACAAATTAAAATAATTTGTCTTATTTTAAAGCTGAACATTTTAACTTCTTAGAAAAATCCAGAAATACTTCATTTTTAAGTGACCTTGTCTAACATGTTAAGCATATGATGAAATTTGAAGCTAGAGGGTCAGGCTCATGCTGCATCTTAATACACATTTATATTATTTACTGTTATTGTTATTATTATATCACAACTTTGCCACTTACTATGTAGCCTTTGACTATTTAAATTTAATTGAAATTAAACTAAACTACAATTTTAATTCCTTAGTCATATTAGCCTCGTTTCAAGTACTCAATAGTTATCTGTGCCCAGTGGCTACTGTATTGGACAGAACATACTTAGAGCATTTCCATCATTGCAGAAAGTGCTAATGGACAGCATTAATATATATGTAGAATAATTCATTCTCCTGGGAGTTTTTATTTTATTAAAAATGTTTATTTTATAGAATTTTTAGTATTGGAATGGTAAAACAAAAATGCCTGATACATGATATTTAATAATAATGTCACTGGTTAAACTAAGAATAATAAGATAATGAAATAGTGATAAATAGATAATATCTACTTATCTAATTTCATGAGTAAGATGCATATAGCTTTGTATTAATTCACTAAGATTAATTTTGCTTCTATATATTTCACTATGAAATAATTCTTAAACTGGCATTCTGAAAAATTTCCCTAAAGTAGAAGCCATAAAGCCAGCTTAATATATTATGCTCACAGCTTTATTAAACACACACATGCACTCACACAAAACATATAGTAAGCATATGTAGATCATAAACACATGCCACCAGGAATAAATATGGTTAATCAGAATACAAGATAATGAAAAAGGAAGTTGGAATAGTATTCTAACCCTGTCAAATTATGAAATGGCATTGGAATTAGAATGTCTTCATGCATCTCTGGAATTACTGGTTAAAAGCCCTGAACTTCAATTTATCCTATTGTCATTTGAGGTATAAATGTGTTTATTTCATTTTTTTCCCTTTAGGAAATAGGTTCGCTAAAAACACACACAATCATATACTGTGCTTATGAACAAAGCAATGGTTAGCTAAACAATCAATCCCACCCTTACATCAACTTGGACCACAAACCAGAAAAAAACAACTTGACATGCCAGTCAAATTTGACATTCAGGTCTCAGTTGTTATTATCCTTATAATGACAATCATTCAATATAAAGTGGACATAAAGTCTATAAATCTACATAATATCCAGAAAAAAATAGGCTTTTTATGTATTATTACTACCCAAGGAATATCACTCTTACAAACATAAATAAGTTTTTTACAACAGTTTTTTTCCCAAGAGGCAAATTAAATTTTTTATCAATGAAGACTGATTCTTTAGACTGCTAAACTTTTATTTTTGAAAATGCCTTTTTTTTCTTTTCTATTTTTAATAACTCTTGAGGTACTATAATATTCACATTTACATTGGTTTTTAAATAAATTTTCAGAGTAATGCAACATCACAGTTTTAGAACACTTCAGTCTCCCCAAAACAGAAACTTTGTGCCCACTTTCAGTCTCTTCCTGCTTCCACTCTGAGTGCAGGAAGCTACTTTGCCATTGTAGCTTTGCCTTTTCTGGACGATCCATACCAATGGAGCCATGTAATCTGTGGTCTTTTGTTACTGGCCTCTCCCTTTGCATAGTCTTTTCAGGATTCACCAGTGTTAGAGCACATATCAGCCTTTTGTTCCTTTTTACTGAATTGTATTCTAGCGTATGGATAACCAGCCATGTTTTTGTTTACCCATTTACCCATCGATGAACATTGGACATTCTTTGGACATTGCTAGAAATTCCCTCATCTGGACATTGGCTGTTACAAATAAAGCTTTCAAGAGCATTCCCGTACAGGTCTTTGTATGGACATATGTTTCATTTCTCATGGGTAGATTCCTAGGATTGTAATTGCTAGGTCATATAACTATGTTTAATATTTTGAGGAACCACCAAACTGTTTTCCAAAACAGCTGTGCTACTTTACCTTCCATAGTTTCTCTATATCCTTGTTGTTGTCTTTTTAAAATTATTGCAACCAGCCAAATAGGTGTGAAGTGGATGCAAATCAAATCACGGTTTTGATTTGCATTTTTCTAATGGCTAATGATGTTGAACATCTTTTTAGCCATTTTTAATCTTTTCAGAAATGCCTACTTAGATCCTTTGCCCAGTTTTTAATAAGGATATTTGTATTTTTCTTACTGAGATATCTTTATGTATTCTGGATATAAGACGTTTATCAGATACATGATTTGCAAATATTTTCTCCCATTCTTTCAATTGTTACCTTACTTCCTTTTGTTTAAATTATTTTTTAGTTTTAAGTATACAATACATTGGTTAGGCATCTATATAGTTTATAAAGCAATCCTCCCAATTACATCATCCCTCTCCTAGCCCTCCACCTAGCCAACGTATTAATGCTAACTGCATTCCCTATGTCATGCTCCCCATTCCCATGATCACTCATCAGCTACTAATTTGTACTTTGTGAGCCCCTCACCTCATTTTTCCAGCCACCCAAACCTCCCTCACCTCTTTCTGACACCAAATTGTCCACTATATTTGTGAGTCTGTTTTATATTAGTTGGTTCTTTTTATTCCTTAGATTCCACATATAACTGAAATCACATAGTATTTATCTTTCTCTGCCTGACTTAAATACCTTCTAGGTACATCAAAGCAATATCTTTTTCTATTCCCTTCCTTTTCATACACAGGGATATTGTTTTCTTATCTTTTCAGCCACTCCATCTTTTGGTTGGAGCACTTAATTCTTTTCCATTTAAGGTGCTTATTGATAGGAATGTAGTTGTTACCATTTTTTCTTTCTATTTTTGATACATGTTTTTTTTTCTTAAAGAAGTCCCTCTATTTCCTGTAATATTGGTTTGGTGGTGATAAATTTCTTTAGCTTATTTTTGTCTTGGAAGCTCTTTATCTGTCCTTCAACTCTAAGTGATAATTCTGCTGGATAAATTATTCTTGGTTGTACATCTTCATTCTGTCAAACTTTCTTTGCTAAGCCCTTCTGTCCCACATACTTTCTTTTGAGAAAACAGCTGCCAGTCTTATATGTTTTCCCTTATACGTTATTATTTGTTTTTCTCTTGCTGCTTTTAATATTCTTTGTTTGTATTTAACCTTTGGCATTTTCATTATGATGTATCTTAGTGTGGGCCTCTTTGGATCCCTGATTTTTGTAATTCTCTGAGCTTCCTGGGGTTTTATGTCCATTTCCTTCATCAGGTTATAGAAATTTTTCATCATTTTTTAAATCAGCTGTTCACCATCTTGATTTTCTTCAATTATGCTGAACAGGTAAATATTTGGAGCCTTAGGAGTATCCCATATCCTCCTTAAATTGTTTTCATAGTCTTGGAAACTTTTTTTTGACATTCTGATTGACTTTCCTGTCCTCTATATAGGGCATTTGATCTTCTTTATTCACTTTGTTTATGCCTTTGTTTTTTCCATTTAATATACTTCTCATCTCAGATAATGTATTCTTCATTTCAGACTGGTTCCATTGTATAATTTCCATTTCCAATTTTCTGTTTTTTAATCTATTTGTTGAAGTTCTCACTGAATTTAACTACACTTCCCAAAAGGTCATTGAGCATCTTTATAATCAGTGTTTTGAACTCAGTGTAAAAGTGAAAATTCTCCCGTTACTGGGAAGTGAAATCTACAAGCGCAGGCCCCCAGGAGAAAAAGTAAATCAGTCACAAGGAGGTGATATCTCCAGGCACTAGCTTCAATAAAGCTGTGTGCTAGCCCTGTTTGCTCTGAGAGTCCCCCAAATACATTTATCCTTGTGCAAGACTTTAACTGCTAATTTCTGCTTTCTGTAAGCTGCTTGCTTGCTTATTCAAGGACATAGTTGGAAGCTTTATAAGCTGCCTCCTGTAGGGGCTAGGGGCTGATCTCCTCTAACCCTGCATGGTAGAGTTACCGGCCAGGAAATAAAGGCTCTTATTTTCTCTGATTCAGCTCTGTGGGTCCCTGTTCTCACTTGTGCCACAACATCAGCATCTGTTAGATTACTTGACTCCATTATATCTGGATCTCTGTTCTGTTCTCTCATATGGCTTCTGCTTTTTTGTCTTCCCATTTCTGCTGTCTTTCTGTGCCTGTTTCTATGTACTAAGCAAAGTTCCTAAATCTCCCAGTCTTATTACTGTGGATTTGTGAAGTAGGTGTCCAGTGGCACAGTCCTAAGAGGGGTTCAGCTGCAAGCCAAATTTAGCCCAAGCCTCTATCCTTCCACAGCCACCTGTTAAGATTCAGCAAGCAATCCATAGATGCCGTGCTTATAGTTGCCTCAAAAGGCCACACCAGAAACCAAGGCTGCCTCCAGTATGAGTCTCAATAAGGAGCACCTGAGTAGCTGAGGATACACCTAGATGGGGTGGGGCCCGAGTTGGGGGAGGCAGGGTTTCAGGAGTCCTCTGGGCGGAGCCACCTCTTTTATCCAGCTTGAAGACATCACGGCTATGGTGACGCTGTATCTGCAGCACTGGTAGTGGAGGAGGGCTCAACAGGAAACAATGAATACCTCCAGCACTTCTGTACCCAGCAAGTCTCCTCTTGGCTCTCACTCCAACAATGTCTTCCTAGAAATCCCTGCTGGACCCTGCATGTAGCTGAATTGGCACTGATGCTCAGAGCGAGCAGGTCTGTCACCACAAAACTCTTCTCATGGTCGTGGCCCCTTTAAAAGGCCTGCCACTGTCACTGCCCCAGCCTCCTTCTCACTCAGCTGCTCCGGACAGGGCATGGCCATTTCCTCGCCCTGTCCTACCATCTGCTATTGCAGGGTGTTTTCTTGGACTTCTCCAGTTGTATGGTTTGTTCCTCTAGTTACTGGGAGATTTTTCCTTGCTGCTGTTCCTTGTTTCCATCACAACCTTCATTTGGTCACCAGAGAAACAAACAGAGCCTCTATCATCTATGCCATTTTTTTCCTAAAGTTTTTTTTTTATTATTTATAATCTGTGTTTCCCCTTCTCTTAGGCTACTGATAAGATACTGACAATTATGATGCCATGGCATACATCATAATACCTCCAATTAAAGAGGAAAAAGGAGGATTTGTAGTGAAAACATATATAGGGCATATCAAAACTGTTATGCGCTTTCATAATATGAGAAGGTCCTATTTCAAGTTTCAAGTAATTGCAACTGATGACTATGGGAAGAAACTAAGTGGCAAAATTGAGTAGATACTTGTAAGTAGATAAAATACTAGTGGAATCGGTGTTTTTAACTCATAGAACATTTAAATTATTTTGATACTAGTTTTCTATAGTGTGATTAATTTGAATTCAGGTTGTTGATAACTATAGTTTAGCATATAAAAATATAGCTTTATGGGTTTTTTGTCATTTGTGAAATACAACATCTGTTTTTATATATGACAGCCATGTTGTAAGCATTGGATTTCTATTTGGTCTGTGGATCTCATTTTTAATATAGAATTGGCTGGAGCTACTTAAAATTATAAAATGCTTTACAGAGTTGTGCTGTAGAAGTTAAAAGATTTTTTTATAACTGGTTAAATTACTTATAGGCCTTGTGTAATTAAGAAAACAAAAGGAACTATTTTGAAGCAAGTTTATGTCCCAATGGATGACCCTTGACTGTTATATTTGGCTTCAGTCAGTAACATCACTTTTCTAGTCTGCTTTTTCTCAGTCAGCACAAGCTCAGTGGTAGATTATTCCCATGGGTGGTTTTATATTAACACTTACTCAAAATATTCAATACTAGTGCATCTACCCTATGGAATAGCTATCATTATTTGAACTCTTCTCTCATTAGATTCTTCAGAAATCATATTTATTATTGGAACTATCTGTCACTGACAGACAGAATCAAGTGTAATTTTTCTTTTGCTCTTTACATCTTATTAAATCTTTATCTTTCACAGTTTTCTTCACTTAGTTCTCTGGACAAGTTTAACCTTTATATATATGCAGATATCAGTGACCAAATATTATTCTTTTTACACATTGACAAAGAACAATCACCATTGTGATTGCAATTAGTATGAAGGCCAGAATTTTCTCATGTATAACAGTTAAGCTGCATAGAATAAACAAAGGCCAGTCTAAGCCAACAAACTTTTGGCATAGGTGATAGAATGGCTGACAGAGATTTTCAATCAAATCAATATCTGTAAATATTATATGAAATAATATTATTTCTCTTCTTATTTAATATAGGCATATTGCAATGCTTTAAGGTTGATAATATGTACATAAGCAATGTAAATTTTATGCAATTTTTATTTGAACTCTATAAACCATTATGTGTAAATTGTAAAATATACTTTTTAAATTATCCAAAATATATTTAGAAAAATTAATTCAGAAAACTCATAATGTTATTCATTTATAAATTAAGAGATATGTACAAAGAAGCCATCACAGCAAAATACTCTTTATAAAATTTGAAATCCTTTAAATCAACAAAAGGGAGATATGAAGAGAAATAAGACTTTCGTGTAGTGAGAACAAAATATGCTAAAATCAAGAAGGAAGAGAAACGATGGCAGGTCTAAATAACTAATCGATATTTACTCAGTGAGAGAGGGAAAGTAAATAAGAGACAGGCCTGAAGATGGAAGTAACTGGTTCTTATAAAAGCTTTCGGTCATATTAAAAGTATTGAAACTTTTTCCTAAAGTCAACAGGAAACTATTGAAAAATTTTTAGTAAGAGTGAGTGAAGATAAGATTTTTAATTTAGCTTAAACCTTGCATAATATAAATCTAGACCTCCTCTGAGGTTACTACTTCTGCTGCCTTGTCAAGTAATGGCTTTGTGTTCTTTTCTATATTTGTTTGCCACAGTCTTTATACTACTTACTGGCAAAGTAGGATTTTTGGTGCACCTTGTTGCTATTTTTCTACCCTTTCTCCTTCCTAGGGATCCAGCCGTTATTCTCACCATCTGACTGTCACTCATTCACTGCCTCACACTATTGTTGTGATCTCATCACTCCCATCACTAAACCATCTACCTACCAGAATGTACACCAACATTCTTTGCCTTCTTTCTCATTCTTTTAGATGGATTCTCTATGTGTTTTTCCAGAGTCACTACCTCCACCTGTGCAACAAGTCCTCTGCTCACCAGCTCTAAGATATTGTTTGAGTAGCTCTCTCATTTCTTATATATAATCAACATCAGTCTCCTTCCTTTATTTGATTATTCCCATGTTTTTTTCTATCTCCAAAAAATAATTTTAAAAACCCTCTTGACCTATATCTACTTCCAACTACCATGCTGTTTTAGTTCCTCTTTCCAGAAAATATCATTATTAGAACTGACTTTCTATTTTTTAGGCAGGCAACCCTTGGTTGACCTCACAGACTGCAAGGAGCTTGTCAGCTTACTTTCCCTTATTTTTTATTTTTTATGCCTACAGCACCTGGTCTTCCTACGTAGTCTCCCATCTAAGTATTAACCAGGCCTGACCATGCTTAACTTCCACGATGAGACAGGATCAAGTGTGCTCAAGGTGGCATGGCAGTAGACAGAATTGACTTGCATTTTCCAGCATCTAATCTTAAAACCTTTTTAATTAAAATTTCACTCTCAACACTCATCCAAAATGGCTTATGTCAACAGTCAACATCATCATTTCTTATACTAAATGCACCAGTAATTTTAGTCTTCATTTTATTTGAACCATCAGCAACACTTGACTGATTGTTACCTTTACTAGGCTTTCCGGTCACCTTTCTCTCTTGTTTACTTCTTACCTGTTTCTTTCTTCTCAGTCCCCTCATCTTTAAGTTCCTTAGGCTAAAAGATTTTTGATTCCTTCTTCTCACAAACCTTAGTAAATACTGTTGTTATATAGTTATAATTACAGACGTAGATATAACTATATCTACGTAGATATAGAGCTACATGTTATCTGCACATTTTTTTAACACTCTTACTTTTACAACTTGGTTGAAACTACCATTGTATTTCACCTATATCATTGTACAAACATTAATTTGCCCTAATGTTTTCATTCTTGTTCCACTAAAGTCTGGTTTTAATATAACATCTAAAGTGATTCACATTTAATTCAAGTCCTATTATTTCTTAGCTGAAAACCTTTTAATGTCAGTTCTGTGTTTTCAGAAAAGTTTTCAAATCACTAAAAAAGACTGTGAAGCTCTTGATAATTTTTCCTCCAATGGCCTCATTTTCTACTTTTCTTCTAAGTCATTCAGACTAGATAATGTTGGTCAAATTTCTTTTCAAATACCCAGACATAATCTCACTTTAGAGATTTTGAAGTGGCTCTACCTAGAATGCTTCTTCTCCAAATGTAGTATCATGGTATAGTATCAAAAAAGAATACACACATTTATCTCAAAAGACCATTAAAATACCTCTTCTCTTTTAAGAAAAGTGGGGTTTAATCAGAAACCAGTTAAAAGAGATAGTTACAAGTCCAAGCAGAGGATGGATGATAAGGGTCTCCTGAGCTATAGAGGATCTCCAGAGGGTCCAGTATGTTAGATATTTGCCACCGAGCACCTGAAAAGTGGCTTAGTTGCATTGCAATGTACTAGAAGTATAAAATACACAATGAATTTTGAATATTTAGCATAAAAATGTAAATTTTTTCTTAATAAGTCATTTTCTATTTATTACATGATGGAATGTAACATATTGAATATACTGTATTAAATGTATTATTGAATTAATTTCACTTTTTTATCTTTTATTTTGGGTACTGGAAAATTTTAAATTATATATTTTGTATGTATCTGTGACAGATTATATTTCTATTGGATGGCACTGTCTAAACTATATGGGAACAAATGGTAAGAAAAGAAAACATAAGAGGTTTCTGATAAAGAATCTAAAGGACTCAGAAATAAAACGTGTAAATTGACAATCTCTGTTTTTAGAGTGTGCTTCACAAATATTCCTTCTTTTTTGTGTGTGACTATACCTAGCAACAAAGACGGATTCCAATGATAGGAATATTTTCTTAAACATTTTTTATTAGTAATCAATACATAAAGAATAAAATTAAACAAATTTATAAGAATGTTTTAATATTTTTTTTAATTTTTCAATTACAGTTGACATTCAACATTATTTTATATTAGTTCAGTTACACAGCATATTGGTTCAACATTTGCAAATAGTTCCAAAAATACAAGTGTTAATTTATTATAGCAAATACTTAAAAATTCTGCTATATAATTACAATTTTATTAACAATCGGCATAACATACTGTCATGCATATTTCTGGAACTATTTGCAAAAGAGCTAAACTGAAACAAAATGATATTCATTTAAAGATTTAAATATCTTTACTATAGATGATAGAAGAAACCAAAAATTCAGGGATGTTGAATTTCTTTGAAATATCAAAATTTAAATTGTAAAAGCTTATTCTCCATTTGCATAGTCAAAAATATGTACATTCTATATAAACCATATATTAACACTTTAAAAAGATTTAAAATTTTAAAGACAACTAATGGTTAAGATGAGGCAACCATTTTGGGGATTAAGTAAAGTAGAACTTTTATTTTTTATCAAAATTAGAAATATATAATTTTTATATTTTAAAAATACAAAGTATGTTTTTAAAAGCTATTAAAATTGGGAGTCTTTGAGAAATTGTGAGCCTTATATATTTATATATATTTATATATATAAATATATATATATTTACATATATATTTATAAATATATTCCACAGGATCTTAAATCTTAATTATTTTGTTAATTCAGTTGCAATTTAGCCCCTAAGCTTATTAACAAATTAAAAATTCCCTTTAAATAAGTAATTTGTCTTTCTGGGAAATTACTGACTGTTCTTAAAAGGCAAACAATAGGGTTATTTAGATCTGCTAGGCCAAATATTTCTTCCAAATACAGAACCTAGCACATGAATTGACTGCATTCCAAATATTACTTGTATATGAGCTTATAAAATTCAGAACATATTTTTATACAAGGGGAAATTCTATTAAATCTCTGAACCCACATATAACTAACATTCTAGTTCTTCATTATCTTACAATTAGTAAGACTCTAATAGCTCTGTGTAATAGATCCTACAATGCAATGAATCCATAACAAACAACGTGACAAATGAGTGTTTATCACTATAGACTGATGGTGTAACAAAAAAACTCCAAAATTTCAGCAGGTTAAACAAACTTATTTGATGTTTTTCTCACAAGACATAGTAATGAGCGTGTACATGGCTGGGTGATGTTCTTGACAGGTTTTCTATATGTAGAGATTCAGGGACTCAATTTCTTTAACTTGTGTTTTTGCCTTTTTCTTTGACTTCTTTATTCAGATAGAGGTTGGGAGAGAAAGGGTAGATTCACACAGATATAAGAATACTCATTTCTTCCATTGCACTTACTTTACATTGATCAGTATTCCATTATATGGTTCCACCAAACTGCAAAGAAGGTTGAGGAAATTATGCTCATTGAGATAACATCCCATGGTTACTATTTGTTTTAGGCCATTTTCTTTTGACCTGAAATTTAGTTTAACTTAATTTAATTATATTTCATTCCATTCAATTTCATATCATTTCATTTCATTTCATTTTATTACATTCTTTGATTCAGTGTTGAAAGAGAAAAAAGATAAAAAAGAAGAGAAAGAGAGAGAGTGGGAGATAAAGGAGGAAGCAAAGGAGAATAGGAGGGAGAAAACAGTTTTGTAAATATCATATCTAGAGATTTTGGCCATGTGTTTATCCTACTAAAAACAAAAATAAACTGAAACAAAACAAAAATACTTTTATATAACTTCTGTCTCTTTTTTTAATCAGGACAGATAAGAAAAGAAAGTTACACAAAAACTGTGATAATCCCATCTCTAATGAAGTTATATTTTTTTGTGTGAAGGCACAATCAAGATTCATCCACATGTTTAAGGAAAATTTAAATATTTAGTTCCACCTATAATGAGTTAGGGATGCAGTGTTATAACACGCATTGTTAGCTATTTGCTTATAGGTGGTAGTAGAACAGATGCTTGGCTATGTTTAGACTGTAAAACATAGCTATTGAGTTTACACAATGGTCTGAAAAAATTCTAATTAGTTGTAAGTATTTCAAATCTGGACCTGTTTTACCACATGGAAATATTTACTAGAGATGAGTTAGTAGTTGACCTCTTCAACAAGTTGTAGGCTCACTTCTATTTATCCTATCATTTTATATTTTTGGCTGCTTCACTTTTTTAGGTTACTTCTTGGTCCCTGAAGACGTTGAGTTTGTGACTTCTGATAGAGAATCTGTGAGTAGCTATATCTAAAATACGTATAAATAAAAATCATCCCCTAGGATAAATTATGTTTATCTATATGGTGATAAATATACTGAATCTAGAATATTCAATTTATGGTCCTGATGTATATGTGCTTATACAATTTTAGTAGTGTATAATGTACATGCAGGACAATATATGATTTGAATTTGCATTTTTTTATATTCATATCAGGCAATAGTAAAAAGCACATGTTCTGGAGTCAGACAGCCTGTGCTAACCAGTTTCAAGTTATTAAATGTCTCTTTGTTTTATCAGTTTTCTTATATGAAATTGGAATAATAATTATAACTACCTGATATGGTAGTTATTAGATAAATGAGTTAAAGCCTCTAAAATACTGAGAAAAAAAGGAAAGTGTATGTTGTAAGCAGGGAATAAATGCTTTTAGTTTTCTTTATTTTTATAAATAAGAATAAAAAGAATTTTGTAAATGTTAAATAAATAGGAGTAATTCATAAACAGCTGTTGAAATTTATTTTAGCCCATATGTAAATTTGTATGCATATATCTCAATCTATACATATATAAAGTTGGATTTGGCAGATGTAAAGACTATCTATGATGATTACATGGAATATGTTATTCTAAGTAGTCATATCCCAGATTCCTAGTCACAGTGAATAAATGAGCTCATGATATTTGTAAAATCGAAAGGCTGTGTTTTTCATTCTTCTGTGTCCTTAAAGAACATGTTAAAAAACAAACAAAAACATCTTTTCTCATGTCCTCGAAAATGACCAAGAAAAAAAAACACATCTACAACAGTCAAAGTTGTTTAAGTAAACAACAGTCTATCGGTTTCAACAAGTTCCTTTCATCTAGTGGAGATTGCATAACCAAAAATATGATTTACTTCTAAATTTAAAATTGTCAATACATAGTAGGTAAGAAATAAATGTTATTTTTAATTATAGAATTAAAATGATTAAAATGCTGTTTTTTCCTGCTTTTAGATCTCTGTGGCCAACCAGCTGGATATGCACATTATTGTTTCTACTGTGCCCCCAACACTACTGGAAAGAAAAAAGTTCTTACTGAGTAATGGATTTTTGTTAACTTATATTTTTATTTTTATATCGCTATGATTTATATTGGATTAAATCATTTCAATCAGTATAATGTTTAGATTAAACATGCATTTTAAAACACTGTCTTAATAATAATTTAGCTAGTTTGTGCTTTTCCTGAAATAGGTAGCTTTATTTGAAATATGTGAAGATTCTTAGAGTACTTTCAAATAGGAATGAAAATTAGATGTGAGAAGTTATTTTTCAGAATGCTTTGACTGATGCATCAATATAACCTTAAATTCAGCATAAATCATAACATTAATTTTTTGAGTATAAAACATAATTTTTATGGCCCCATATTATTCAAATAGCTTATTATCTAAACAAGTCTGCTAGTCTAGAGAATGCTATGTCTCAAAGTGGTGTATCTAGATGCCTAAAGCTTATTCTTTCAAAAAAAAGATGATAAACTTTAAATAATATATACTTTTAATTATTCTAAAATATATGCCATACACCTCTGCTTTGAACCATTTATACTGAATATGATTGAACATATTGTCAACTCAAAGTTGATTGTTTATTGAGCTACATGTACTCAAATATTCTGAGTGTTATCAATGATTATTAAAATATCTTTACTATTTCACTCTTAACTACCCTAATCTAGCCTGCCATCATTTCACAATTTTTATATTGGTGTTTATTTATTATTCTGTTTTCTATTGAGTTCATGTTGACAGACATCAATGGTCACTATTTATCTGCCTCTCTCTAGCAAATTATCTTCACTTCTGAGTTGCAGAGAGAAGCTTCAGATAGATAACTAAACATTTAGTAATTAAGCATCAAATAAAATACAAAGATACTGATTAAGGAAGAAGTGATTCTCTTATAATACAGGCATGTGTGTTTTATAACAATGATTTGTGGACATTTTATGAAATTTAACCTTTGGATGTCACATAAAATATCCTATGAAGGGGTGATTATTAATATTTGTGCATGGAATGTCAATCATGCAGTGTCTTGTTCACGTGTTCAAAAGTGGTGTATATATGTTTAACGCATATCAAAATAATAGCTTATTGCACCTGAAAATTTTAAAATTATACCTTTCTCTTAGTTACTTTAATGCCATCTATTAGGATAGGCTTTCTTTAATCACACTATTCAAAAGAGTTGATATTCTCTTCAACCTCTAAAGTTTGTTCTTTATTTTTCTTCAAAGCATTTGCTCATATTTTTATTTTATGTCAATTTTCCACTGAATATAAACTCCATGAGGCTAGGAAATCTATTTTACACTGATATAATTCCAGTTAGAAAAAAGGCATTCAATATATTTTACTTAATGAAAATTCAATACAAGCAAAATCATGGTGTCCCTTTCCTTACAATGAGGTGAAATTTATGAAAATGAAAAAATGGCAACTTAAAAGTATAACTTCATATCAACTTATGTGATTCATACCTCTTAAGTGGATAATGAAAATAAGAATGAGAAAAATCAGGCAAGTTTTAAGTCTTGCAAGAAATGTGTCACTTTGAAAGGAGCTTTGACTTCATATAACATTGGTTTTGAAACGCAAGCTTAGATAAATAATTTAATCTTTCCCAGTCTCAGTTTCACCATTGAATGACAAGAGCTATTAAAAATTATGTTCTAGGATTGTGGTGAGAACTAAATGATATAAGTCATCTCAGACAGTGAAAATCATGAAAATTTAGTGAATAATAAATATTCTTCATAACTGAGGTTAGTGGCTCAAAGTTAGTAGGACAAGTCATAGAGAGGCCAGAGTTTTATACTTTCTACTCAAAGAGCATAGTTTAGTAATGAAGCTCAGATTATGGATTCAGACAGACAAGTTTGAATCCTATTATTACTGAGTGATCTCTGAGCAGATCTATAACACTCAGAACCAAACTTCCTCATCTTGAATATTGAAATAAGGATGTCAATCTTGTGTTGCTTTTGATAGAATTAAATGTGCATTTGCTAGTGCAATAAGCATAGCAGGCACATGTCTGATTTCTTTTTGCAGATTTTTAACATTCTGTGTTAAGTTAGAGATTCTTAAGCACAAACATTTCAAATCCCTTTTAGATCAGTTTTATGTCCATAGCAAAACTGAGCAGAAGATACAGAGAAATCCCATATACTCCCTGTCCTGTGGGCACCCATAGCTTCCCTGACTATCAACATCTTGCACCAGAATGGTACATTTGTTACAATCAGTGAACCTACAATGAGACGTCATAATCACTCAACGTTAATGCTTTATATTAGGAGTCTCTGGGTCTGACTAATATGTAATGACATATATACCTTATTTTAGTATCATACAGATTAGTTTCACTGCTCAAAAAATTCTATGTGCTCCAGCTATTTACTATACCTTTTTCACAGACTTCTGATCTTTTTACTTTCTTCACAGTTTTTCCTTTTCCAGAATTTTGGAATCATACAGTATGTAGCCTTTTTGATCTATCTTTGAAAACTAAGTTAGTAGATGAAAGTGGTGAAAAAGACTGTTAGACCTGATTTAGCACCATGAATCTCCAAACAATCACTGTTAATGTCTAGGGATGAATAATGAAAATACACACACAACCAAGGTAGACAGAGGAGGAGTTCCAATTTGTTACTGAAAAATAAGAATTTATTTTTCCAGTGACCAGACTAAACAGCACTTTCATCACCTATAGACATTCTTAGATGATAAATCGCAATAATCGAAGTAATTTTCTATATTTCCTGAGAGACAGTCTTATCCTTTGAAGTAGAAAACTTCAATTTCATATGGTCATTGCTTAATTTTTCTTTAGGAAAACCCTTATATTAGGCCATATCTCACTTTCCTCAGCCCTCTGGCATGCTTTGCTGAAGGACAAATGGGAGTGTGCCTGGCGGCATGGCTGGGGTAAGGACTTGTGGTCACACTTTCTGAGATACTTTCTAGGATGAATAAGACATCACCAAATTCCATGTCCAGTCCCTGGCTGCACCACTCTGGCTGGGCAGTGGGCATGAAGGCAGGCCTGCTCCTAATCCTTCCTCCTAGGAATGTTAATTGGGGTATACAGCTGAGCCAGTCTGGGGGCCCAGAGAGGCTGAATTGATGCCAACTGGTGCCTGCCCAGCCAGAGCTCCTCTCTGGTCTTTTGCCTGCCCTGGTCCTGGCTTCTTCAAGATGGCAGAAATGCCAAGTGAAGACAAGGTCAGGGAGAAAGAACAACTTCCAGAGGAGAAGGTGCCAAGCTAAAAGAGTGGCTCTTGGTCCCTTGTTAGTCAGCTCAGAGACTTGGAGTGAAAGCATGGATATTGGTGAACCAGACAGTCAAGGCAGGTAGGGAACTGGATCCCAAATGGCTGGCTACTTGGAAGTTCCCCCGATGCCAAGCTAAGTACTAATTTTCCAGGTGGGGGCAGGGCAATGACTCCCAGACCCTCCAAAGCTGGGACATTTGCCAACCTGGCCTCCAGGGTGATAGAGGGCACCAGGCCAGCTCTTGGCTGAGACCTTCCCTGAGACTTGGTTTCTTCATTCCTGTTGGCACTGAAGACCAGAAGCCAAAGATGACAGCAATGGCACTGTGAGCAGAGAGCTGAATTCAACAGCCAAAGTTGCATTTGTGTGTCCTGAACATCAAATGAGTACTCAGTCTTCCTGCCTATAGCAGAGACTCCATCAATACCATATGCTACTGTGTCCCCCAACTACTGAGTCGCACCACCTCTTCCCCAGCCTCAGCCCAGGTCAGACCAGAGGAATGGTGTGTGCACTCTCCACTGGCCCCAGTGTTCCTGGAGACTACATGAGAGCCAAGGCTTAGAGGTTCTGCCTGGCCTCCTGCCAGAGGACCAGCCATAAGCCTCTGGCATACTGGGAGGCCAGCCTCACTTGCCTTGAATTTAACTCTTTCTCCCTTCAAGTCCTGTCTGCATCTGCAAGCTGTCTGCCCAAATGCCAAAGGCTGACTCTTTTGGTTCAGTAGCTTGTGTAGCCACCAGTCCTTAGTTAAAAAATGGGTGGTCACCAAACAGCTCTAATAATTTCGGGACTGTGTTTTTCTGGGGCTCCAGCCTCTCCTACTCACTGGCTGAAACAACAGACTTAACATGCTGTGACCCTGTCCCTTTTAACCAGTCCCCTACCCCATCAAGAGAAGGGAAAGAGGTCACTGAAATAAACAGAGCCTTCCTGGTTTCACCCCCATGTGGACCAGGGCAAGATGTAAAGAAGCAAAACAAACAAAACTGAATTCTTAGGCTCAGACAACAGACCAGGGATGACCAGCTCCTCAGGGAAGAGGCAAGAAAACAACATGTGTACAGAGGGTCTGAGCCAGGGTGAAGGTCTGAACACACCACAGACTAAACAGCAGTTGGCTAATAAGTTAGGAAACCTGATATTTTTCTAAGGTTCTGAAGCCTCGTTTTTCAGCTAGATTTCATTTAGTCAAAATGAAAGACTGCGGCAGGCTTTGGGGTTCCAAACCCAAGTCTGGCTTTCTGGTAATGGCAGAACCTGGAACAACTGTCTTGCTGTATGGACTTGACGGAATGGTTTTCCATTGACTCAGAGATGGTAGTAAAGGATATTGGAGGAAAGTGAGACAAAATTGAAAATGACTGGCAGACTGAATGTATGACTGTTTCATGAGAACATGTCGAACACATGAATATCCTGATTGGAAAAGGAGATGAACTCAAAATGGAGGGATTCGACTCAGTGAAAAGGCAACTTCTCAAAGGCCAAAGATGTTACAGCTTCATACTTACAGAATTGGGTAACTCAGAATGGAGACACATAAAGAAAGCTGTTATGTTGAATCAATGCTCTTTTTCTCAATGGTCGACCACAAATGAAGCTTTGTGGAAAAAAATGAACATTCTCATCAAGGACAAAGGGTATTGGGGAGGCACCTCTTAGGAGTAAGATGAAAATATAGCTCCCAGGATCCAGGCAGTTCCCAACAGTTGGATATTCCTGCACTGTCAGGGTGGGGAAAAAAAGCTGTGATACTGATTCTATACTCCTTTTCTCAATATTTTATAAAAAGTGTAGCTTTTTCAGAAAATTAAGTCTCCTTCAGGACAAAGGGTATTTTGGGAGGCACACATTATTTTATCTGTTTTGGGGATAATTGTTCTCTTTGTAAAATTGTACCCCAAGGTAAATCTCGTCTTTCATAATGAACCTTGGTTATGGTTCCATGATCTAGATTGTATTCGTTTGGACCAGTAATGTCCAGCTTCTGAAATTATATTAGAGAGATCACAAACTTTGAAAATAACATTTCTTAAAATAAGCATCAGAATTCCTTTTGACATAATATAGGTTATCAAGAAAGTGATAAATCTTAAAATCAAAATTTAGTAATAAATAATATACAGCCATCACATCTTAAAACCAAAGGTTTTCTTGAGTTTGCATTATTTGAACAATTTCTGCTATACAGTATAAACTGGGTTTTATATTTGCCTTTGCTTTTAAAAGCAGGTATAGTAGTGTGTTAAAATATAGACTTCTAATTTTGTCCTCCAGACCTAGTATTTCTGCCCTATAATCCTGCATGCTTTTAATTCATTAAAAAAAATATTTGTTTTTATTGCAAGTCAATTAACTTTTTGCTATTGATGTGACTGAGTTTAAAACTTTCAAATAAGTATCAGCGCTAATGAAGGCACATGTTTTCACCATAGGCACCAGTGGAATTGTGGAAAAGGGTTGCATCATATTCTTGCTTTACTGGTAGTTTTTTATCATAGAGTTAGTAACTCAATTTCATTGAGTTTTCTCAGCTAATATATAAAAATAATAACTTCAATCTAGTGGGATTATTGTGAAGATTATATGAAAATATATGTACCATACACTAGTAC
The DNA here is from genome assembly GCA_004027375.1 of Macroglossus sobrinus. Lineage (NCBI taxonomy): Eukaryota > Metazoa > Chordata > Mammalia > Chiroptera > Pteropodidae > Macroglossus > Macroglossus sobrinus. The sequence continues at coordinate 35,134 of PVKZ01005014.1, read as the reverse complement.
AATATCTGTCACCTGGTATGCAGTGTTCCCACTTCTGAATCTAGGCAGCCCAGTGATTAAAATATACATAGTAAAATGATGCTTAGTAAGTTTTTTTAAGCATATTGGGGTAACATTGGTTAATACAATTATATAATTTTCAGCTGTACATTAAAATTTGACATCTATATATTCTATTGTGTGATTACCACCTAGAATCCAGTTTCCTTTAGCTACCATGTATTTGATCTCCTTAACCCACTTCACCTTCCCCCTAAACCCTATATTTGACCCCCTTTACCTCATCTACCTCTCACCTCCTACCCCACTTCTTACCCTCTGGTAACCACTAGTCCACTTGTCCATGTCCCTGAGTCTGTTTGTCCTATTCATTTGTTGCTTTTACATTTATATTGCACATATAAGTGATATCCTGTTATTCTCAACTTTTCAGTCTGGCTTATTTCGCTTAGCATGATTATCTCAAGGTCCATCCATGTCATCACAAATGACAGTATTTCATCTCTTCTTACAGCTGAGTAATCTTCCATTGTATACATGTACCACAGCTTCTTTAGTCAATCATTCATCATAGGACACTTCGGTTGCTTCCATGCCCTGGCCACTGTGAATAATGCTTCTATGAATATCAGTGTGCAAATATCTTTTCAGATATGTGTTTTCAAGTCTTTGGGGTAAATATCCAGTAGTGGGACTGCTGGATCATATGGTAGATCGATTCTTAGTTTTTTGAGGAAACTCCATATTGATTTCCATAGCAGCTCTACCAATCTGAAGTCCCACCAACAGTGTATGAGGGTTCCTTTTTCTCTGCATCCTCTCAACCATTTGTTAATACTTGTCCTATTGATTATAGCTATACTAACAGGTGTGAGATGTTATCTCATAGTGGTTTTGATTGCATTTTCCTAACTGCTAGCTATGTTGGGTATTTTTTCACTTGTTTGTAGACCATTTGTATGTCTTCTAAGAAGAAGTGTCTGTTCAGGCCCTCCGTCCATGTTTTGACTGGATCATTTATTTTTTCATTGTTATTGAATCATATGAGTTCTTTGTATATTTTGAATATTAGGCCCTTATTGGAGGCGTTGCTTACAAATATATTTTTTCATTTCTTTTGCTGAGCAGAAGCTTTTTACTTTGATGTAGTCCTGTTCATTTATTTTAGCTTTTATTTCTCTTGCCTTTGAGGTCAAATTTATAAAATCCTCTTTAAGTCCAAGGTCCTTGAGTTTAGTACCTCCTATGTATTCTTCTATGCATTTTATTGCTTCAGATCTTATCTTCAGGCCCTTAATACATTTTGAGTTAATTTTTGTGTGTTGACTTCTGGACTCTTGATTCTATTCTACTGATAATTGTATCTATTTTGTTGCCAATACCATGCCATTTTGATTACTGTTGCTTTGTAGCATAATTTGAAGTCAGGCAGAGTGATGTCTCCAGCCTCTTTTTTTCACACAATGGCTTTGCCAATTCAGGGTCTTTTGTGCTTCCATACAAATATGGTGAATTTTTGTTCTATTTCTTTTAAAAATGCCAATGGGATTTTGATGGGGATTGTATTAAATCTGTATAATGCTTTAGGTGATATGGGCATTTTAACCATGTTGATTCTTTCAATCCAAGAACATGGAATATCTTTCTATTTTTTTTTGTATCTTCTTCGATTTTTTTTAATAGGGTCTTGTTTTCACTGTATAGGTCCTTCACATATTTTGTTAAATTTATTCCTATGTATTTTATTCTTTTTATTGAAATTGCAAAAGGAATTACTTTTTCTACTTCTTTTTCTGACACTTCATTATTCAAGATAGGAACACTATGGAGTTTTGAACGTTGATTTTGTATCCAGAGACTACTATACTTGCTTATTGTTTCTAGTAGAGTTCTTATGGAGTCTTTAGGTTTTTCTATATAGAGAATCATGTCAAATGACAATATGACTTCTTTGTTTCTTATTTGGATGCCTTTTACATCTTTCTCTTGCCTAATTGCACTTGCTAGGACCTGGAAGGTTTTTAGTTTCTCAGCATTAAGTATAATGTTGGCTGAGGGTTTGTCATAGATGGCTTTTATAATGTTAAGTTACTTTACTTTTATACCAATTTTGTTAAGTGTTTTGATCATAAATGGATGCTCTATCTTGTTGAAGACTTTTTCTGCATCTATAGATATGATCATATGATTGTTATTAATTTGTTTATGTGGTGTATCACATTAATTGATTTGCATATGTTAAACCATCCCTGTGCCCCTAGGATGATGCCCACTCAATTGTGGTATATAATCTTTTAAATATGTTGCTATATTTGGTTCACTAGTACCTTATTTAAGAGTTTTACATTTGTGTTTTGAGAGATATTGGTCTGTAATTTTCTTTTTGTGTTATCTTTTCCAGATTTTTGTATCAGAGTAATATTGGCCTCATAAAATGAGTCGGGAAGTATTGCCTCCTCGATGTTTTGGAAGAATTTGAGGAGAATAGGTATTCAACCTTTTTTGATAGCTAGAATTTACTGGTGAAGCCATCTGGTCTTGGGCTTTTACTTTTTGTAGGTTTTTGATGATCGTTTCAATTTCCATACTGCTGATCAATCTATTTATATTTTCCAGATCTTCTTGATTCAGTCTAGGAAGATTGTATATTTTTTTAAGTACTGATCTATTTCTATTAAATGTGGTGTTATATACTTTTTCATAGTATTCTTGCACGATCCTTTGCATTTCTGTGATGTCAGTCATAATTTCCGGTCTTTCACCCCTGACTTTGTTTATTTGTGTCTTTTCTCTTTTTTCTTTAGTGAATAAAGCCAGGGTTTTGTCAATTTAATTAACTTTCCAAAGAAACAGCTCATTCTTGTATTTATTTTTTCTATCTTTTTGTTTTGTTTACTTTTGATTTCATTTATTTCTGCTCTAATTTTGATTATTTCTTTCCTTCTGTTTACTTTATGCCTCATTTATTCTTCCTTTTCTAGATTTTTCTGTAATGGTATGAACTTTCCTCTTATGACTGCTTTTGCTATGTCCCAAAATTTTTGATATGTTGTACTATCGTTATCATTCATTTCTATGTATCTCTTGATCTCTCTTTTTATTTCTTCCCTAAGCCAGTTATTCTTCAGTAGCATTTTTTTGGTTTAATCTCCATGTATTTGTGGTTTCCCTGATTTCTTTTTGATCTCTAGTTTGAAAGTATTATGATCAGGGTATTATAACCCTCTTATATTTGTTGAAGTTACTTCTGCATCCCAGTATTTGGTCAATTCTTGATAATGTTCCATGTGCACTAGAAAAGAATGTACAAGCAGCTCTTTTGAGGTGGAAGGCTATATAAATGTCAATTATGTCCAGATGGTTTAATGTGTCATTTAAGGATGTTATTTCCTTATGATGTTCCATTTGGATGATCTGTCTGTATCTGACAGTGGGGTATTTAGGTCCCCTACCATGATAGTGTTTTGGCCTGTTTCTCCCTTTAGTTCTCTTAGTAATTGCTTTACATATTCGGGGCTTCTTGTTTGGGAGCATAGATGTTAATTAGTATTATGTCTTCTTGGTGTATGATTCCCTTTATTATTATGAAATGTCCCTCAGTATCTTTACCTTTTTAATTTTGAAATCTATTTCATCCAATATTAGCACTGCTACTCCTGCTTTTCTCTGAATACCATTTGCTTGAAATATTGTTTGCCACCCTTTCACTTTGAGTTTATATTTGTCTTTGGAGCTGAGATGTGTTTTCTGGAGGCAGCGTATGCTTGGGTTTTGTTTCTTGATCCATTCTTCAACTCTGTGCCTTTTTTTGGTGCATTCAGCCCATTTACATTTTGGATTATTATTAAAATATGAGGTCTTCTTATAGGCATTTTACCTTTGCTTTCCAGGAGCTCAGTGTTTCCCTTGCTTTTTTGTCCTTGTGTTTCTGTTTTCTTTATTTTGATTGCCTTTTGTGGGTTTTGCCTCTGATTCTTGTTTTATGTTATATACTTTGGTTCTGAATCTTTGGTGCTTGGTTACCATTACAAATATGAAAAAGATGTATATATATATATATATATATATATATATATATATATATATATATATATAATAGATCTCATATATATATATATATTATATATATAATAGTCATTTATTTTTTTTTCTATGTGGGCCTTATTTCCTTTCCCCTTATTTTCTTTCCCCTTTAAATACTTCCTCCCTTTTCAGTCCTTGTTATCTCAATTTGTCCCTATGTATGCTAAAAGTTCATTGCTATCTTACTATAGCAATTCTCTTCTTATTATTTAAGCTTATAATGCCCTGTTCTTAATAAGAGTTGCACTCCTATTTGCCTGATAGTCACTTTACTCCTAATTATGTATTTTTGCTGCTGTTGTTGTTGTTTTGTTTTAGGTTAGCTGACCCTTTTCAGAATTTCCTATAGTGCAGGCCTCATAGTGGAGAATTTCCTCAATATTTGTGTGTCTAAAAAGATTTTAATTTCTCCTTCATATCTAAAGGAGAGTTGAACTAAATACATTATTCTAGACTGGTAGTTCCTTTCACTTAATAGTTTAAATATTTGATTCCATTTCTTTCTGGCTTGTGAGGTCTATGCTGAGAAGTTTGATGATAATCTAATGGGTTTTCCTTTATATGTTACTGTTTTCTCCCTGAGTGCCTTGAGAATTCTATATTTGTCATTGATTTTGATAACTTCAATACAATGAGTCTTGGTGAAGGCCTTTTTTGGGTCGAGATAATTGGGTGTTCCATTGACTTCTTGAATTCCAAGTTCCAGCTCATTCCTTAGATTTGGGAAATTCTTGACCACTCTTTGCCTTGTCACCTTGGTTGTTCACGGTGTTTAATGGATTATTTCTCTACCTGGATATTAATGGAAGTGTATTTTGTTGTTTTTTCAGAAAGGAGATTTATTATATAAAGGTGTCTCTTTAGCCTGCTGCAAAGAAGTCTCTTTTTTTTTTTTCTGATTTCCAGTAGGGGCATAACGCTTTACATAAAGCCTTAATAATGCCTTTTTCTTTTCTTATAGATGTTATCATGCTCACTACTCTCAGTTGCAGCCCCTGTCAGTGTTAGCAATAGTTTCGGTATCATTTGCTCAGATTCCCCTGGGCTCTGTAGTGTTTGGTCTCAGAGGATCTGGGGGAAGGGACTTTCTGGGTTGGAGGTTGGGAGCTGTGGCTCAGCCTCGGTTTTGCAACCATGGCTGGTAAATATCAACTGTTGTTTCTCTGCCATCCTGCTTCTCTGCTTTCTGCCCCAATTACTAGGCCCTGCCACCAGCCACAAGGAGCTTACAGCTTTCCCAGGAAGGGCTGTTCAGGGAACTCGCTATACCTTCTTTCCTCCCAATCTTCCTACAGGGAGCTCCAACAGCTGCTATATGCAGCTTCTTTATTTCTCCCAGTCCACCACCCAACACCAAGGGTTCTGAGCTGTGGCAGCTCTTATGCACAGATCTCATGCTCAGATGTGCTGGTGTGCAGTTTGGGTGTTTTTTGTTGAGTTAGATGTTCAGTTTATTGTTGTTTCAAGAGGAGAGATCTGGGGACGTCTCTCACTCTGCCATGTTACTCCACACTATTTGTGATTCTTTCTTAATTAAATAGTATCTCAAAATCAAAATTTTATTTCCATGAATCCTATCATAGAGCACTAGCTCAGCCCATTGAGGACCAGCCTGGTATGTCTCTTTCATGTGTCATCTTTGATCTTCAGTTTGTTGTCTTTGAGACCACCCACTGCACAGACTTCTGCCCACAGCTACATTTGCTCCCACATTCTTTAATCCAGTTCATTCTGTCATCATCTTGGATTTTTTTTTTATTTGAAATGTATTGAGATGACATTGGTTAATAAGATTATATAAGTTTCAAGTATACAATTCTATAATAAATCATCTGTATATTGCAAATATACAAAGTCTTCTCTCCTTCTATCACCATATATATAATCCATTTATTTTCTTCTGCCTCTCCTCACAATGCTTCCCCTCTGGTAAATACCATACTGTTGTCTATGTCTATGAGTTTTTATTTGTCTTGTTTGTTTATTGCTTTCAATTTTATATCTCATATATAAGTGAAATCATGTTTCTCAACATTTTCTGTCTGCTTTATTTTGCTTAGCATGATATTCTTAAGATCTATCCATGCTACTGTAAATGGCAGTATTTTGTCTTGTATTAGAGCTGAGTAATATTCCATTGCATATGTGTACCAACTTTTATTTTTTATCCAGTTATCCATCAAAGGGCTCCTTTTAGAATTTTTTCACCTCTCAAATAAAGAATACACCCAGCAACTAAGAACCTTATAACCAGAAAAGCTATATACAAATAAAGGAGATGAAGACAGTCCAGACACACAAAAACCAAGAAAGAAATATTGCCAGCAGATCCATCTTACAGAAAATATAATGAGTACTTCTCTGGTCTAAAAATAGCTGACTCAGATTGTGATCAGAATTCTCATTAAAAATCAAATAGAATTGGCTGTCTTTGAGGCAGCTAGCTTGAGGCTAAGGAGCATTGAGCTGCATGCCTATTTCTGGGTTGCAGAAACTAGTGAATAACATAGAATGGTTAATTAATGGTGACCAGAAAAATAAGAAAGGATATGATGTCTGTTTATGCCTTCTTTGTGTCCATTATTTAATTGACATAATTATTATGTCTAAGACATTATTATATATGAGGAATATATCTATACAAATGTTTTATAATACCCTATTTTGTTTTTCATCTTTATTTCTGCTGAGGTCTTAAATTAGAATCTCAATGCCAATTCAAAATATTTTATGTTTCCCTACATAGTTTCTAAAAATGTCATTTTTACCTTTGAGTCAATAAACATAGTCATGCTTTGTTCTGTCTTCTTTGTCCTTCTTCTTTTTTTTTTTAGATCAACTCTACCTAAAATTTATTACGATCTAATAGGATATGGGAAGATCTAATTTTATTGTCTGGAGTTTATTTATTTCTTTATCCCATAATTTTAATTAAATAAACTTTTCTTGGTTGATTTATGATGATAATGTTGGCATTTAGTAAATTATTACATGTACACATAACATTATGACACAAATGCTGATTTTTTCTGGTGTGACCTCTGCATTTTTATGGATGTAGATCATAGTTTCTACAGCTGTCTATATTTTTCAGTAATTATAGCTTCATATTATGGTTTACTATCTGATTAAGTATCTCTGCCCTTGATTATTTCACTTAAGACCTTTGTGGTGTTTCATGTCCACTTATTTTTCCAGAGAAGCTTTTGAATCAAAGTAGCCAGTTTTAATGATTGAGATATAATTTTGCTTTGACTTATACTAAACCTATGAAGCCCAGGACTATTACTCTGTGTGTCATTCAGTGTAGGTCTCCTTCACTCAGACTGTATTTATATCTTCAGAGAGATTGGGTTTTCTCCACATTAAGCCGTTGACTTTTCAGATGAGTTTATTCCTGGGTCATTACTACTGGGATCAGGTCACCTGATACATCCAAGTTTTCACCACTCTTACCGCATATTTCTACCACCTACTTCCCAAAATTCTTCCTGCTCCTCTTCTGCCTCCAAAATGACTTCACTCACTTCTGCAAGTGCTGCTTGGCGAAAAGCCAGGTAGATGTGATGGGAGAGATCCTGACAAGAAGAGCACACCACAGCAGCCTGAGAACAGCATGCCCAAAGAGAATCTCTGCATCTCTGCCCTCTATAATCACCCAGCTAAGCAGAAACCCTCTTCCAGCATATGGATCCTTCTGCCATTATTCTGTTCTTTGCTCCCTGGAACTATCCTGTAGTCTCCATTGTCCCTCACTCCTGTTCCCAGTTTCCAGTGTGCTGTGGGAAATTTGTGTCTTTTCTTTTTACTTTATTGTTTGTTCTTTACATATTTTTAAATTTTCCACTACTTCAGGTGTGACAGCCTGCTGAAATGTGATAAGAGTTAATTTTTTTAAAAAGCCTGAAAACTAGACAAAGGAGGTCGATATCTTAGTAATGTTTAACTAAAGCAAAATGGCCTAGTTCCTGGGACCCCTAACCACCTCCAGTTAATCATGAAATTTTTAACAATGTAACAATGAGCTTATATGCTAACTGCCAATTTTAGCTTGTGTCACCCAGCTTGCTTGCCTGGCATGAGAAACAATCAATTGAATATAAGCTGGACATGATTCTTGTTCGGGACTGCTCCTAGCAAGGACAGCCACTGGCTATTAAACAGTCTCTGAGAGCATATTTGGTTTGGTCTATTCAATACTGGCCACAACACAAGGAACAACATTGAACCCACAAGTCCTGATTGTCTCTTGCAGAGGAGCCTTGAAAACAAAGGAGACCCACCCCACACTATCTCACATATACCTCCCTCCTTCATCAGAGGACTTCTCTTTTGCAGCCAACAGAAATGTAGAAGCTGAGTCAGACTATGGTCTCTCGCCCATGTCTTAGGACCACAGAGCTTAGGCTCACTAACAGTCTGTGGCTGTGGAATAACTCGCCTCTCTTTGCTCAACGGACACGCCATACAAAGGCCTGGTAAAATTTCTTTTTCTTCTGGCCTGACATGTGAATTCTTGGGCTGATGAAAAGCTGGTTTTCCTAATATGGCCCCCAGTGATCTATATTTGGGCACCTTCTTACAAGTCCACACCTTGGCTATGTGTGTTGGGTAAGGTTCTCCTTCTCTCTGTCCCCCATATTTTATCTCCAGGAGCTGTTTCCTAAAGATCAGTACTAAAAAATGGAGGGATCCTTGATGAAATCTGCATTGTATTTTCCCTCAAGGACATGTCCAAAGACATTTTAAGGATGCGTGTGGGAGATAATTTAGGTTTTTAAATAGTAAATAAGACAAAATAAACAGCACATTTCCTCTTTTTCTGTATACAACATAAAACACAGGGTTATATTTAGCTCCCAAAGCTCCACTGGGAATGTGATAGCATGTGCCATGCATACATAGAAAGGTCTTTTTTTATCATCTGCTCAAGACTCTAGGGATAGAGAAACATTTAAAGGAAGTGTGTATGCAAAGCATCACTCTCATGGGTGCCAATGTAGGTCCAAGTGTGCACAGGGCAACAAGGAAGAAACAGGCCTTCCCTGGACCACCTCATCAGTATAGTGACCCAGCTGAGGTCCTTCAGCTCTGACTCAGTTTCTTCATGCGAAAAATTTAGATAGTGAAAATAAGACTTTGGGTTTATACTGATGATTTCATTAAAAAAAAAATGTGTCCACAGTGCTTGGCACGCTGTTTGAAACAATCAATAAATGGTAGTTATTATCACCATTGTGATCATTATTGTGTTTATCTTTTGATTTTGGTGTTTATACAGTTCATCACCTCTCCATGGACCAGCAGTTCTTGTTGTAAGGAAGCCCTCAGGTGTCTGGGTGACTTCAAGAATTTCAAAAAGTAAATATCAAGGAGATGGAAAGGACTCCCATTGATTAAAATTGGAATGATTTCAAAAAAATATAAACAATAACAATATTGGATGATCATCCATAGAGTGACATTCTCAGAGTTCCACAAAAAAAAAAAAGTTGAATAAATAATAAAATGTGAGCAATGAGTGTTTTCCTACAGAAAACGAAGTTATTAATAAGTGAGAGAAATGAGAGGGAAAGAACACTGCTACTAGGCACACAGCACTGTAGCAATCGTTTCCGATCACTGGGCAAAAACTTAGGAGAACCAGGATATTGGCACATCTGCAAAGCCTCTCCCAAAGATCTATACTAATTACTCTGGTGAAGGTGGTATGAAATAGTGGTTCTGGATATATTTTTAAATCAGAGCTTCTCAAAAGCACTCTACCTGTACCCCATTCCCATCTAGCTTTTTCTCTCATAGAGTCTGGCTAACCTAATAACCTCCTCAGGGTAATTCTGATTTGCGCCACACTAAAATCCTTGAAACAAAAAATTACAAAAACCAAAGGCTTGGAATAGGGTGAAAGAAAAAGTTTAAAGCGAACACATGCAGGCAAACATTTAGACAAGTGTATTTTTCACAAACATCTGCAGTCTTACCTACCATCTGACTCATGTACCTGACACCCAACTGCATTTGTTTGTATTGCTCACTCTCCACCCTAGCAGCTAGCTTTGTGCCTGGAACATAATATGTGCTTATTCATGTTTGGTGATTAAGTGAATAGCATTCTGAATATGTATAACATATCAAAGAATGCAGAGAATGGTGGAATTCACTCACCACTGAAAAGGGACACCACAAGCATGACATTAAATTGGCCTAAGGTTTATTTCACAGATGCTGAGAGACAGCCATACCTTTCTGCCATGTGTTCTGGAGGACACAGGTAAAAGAGACCTGGTTTGGCATCTCCCTGCCCAATCAGTATGTACCCTCCAATCCCTATCTCTGGGTTATCATAAAGGAGATCTTGGGGATCACATGTCAAGCCCAAAAGGAAAAAGCAGGAAGTTATGGGAGAAGAAAGAGGAGATGATAGGGTTGTGCTGCTGTAAAAAAGCCACATCTGCCTGTGATCCCATCTGCTGGCTCTCCCTGGCGTCACATAGGCTAGTCTTGAGAGCCACAGAGGGCAAAGACATGCAGCCTCTGATCCTCTAGCTATGGCTCAGAGACCCGATTAGAAAGAGCACAAGTGCTCTGAGTGCCACATCCCACTCCATTTGTGGGACCTGCCAGGGTGACAAGCCCTGATGCTGACTGAAGACCAGAAGTTGGGCACAAGGAAGTACATGGGTGTGCCTGCATAACTGGCTTCAGATTTTACAGAGATGACATTGTCGCCCTTCACTATATGGGTCATATGGCACATATGGGATGGGCATATGGGACAGGAGCGGTATTGTTGGGAAAACTTCCAACAATATTTTATCATCTTTTGGGAGAAAGCCCACCCCATTTGGGAGCTCAAAAGGCTCACACAGGTCTATGGATATCCTCACACTCAGGAGCCAAATGTGTTCTGTCTGCCTGTGGTTGGGAAGCAGAATCAATTGTTTTCCAGTTCTGGCCATTTGGGGCTGTTCCCTGCTCCCCACAACAGACCCACAGGCAAAAAAAAAAAAAAAAAAAAGCCCTCTGATTAGCAAGGGAAATTCCCTCTAATTGCTAAGAGAAAAATGGCAACCAGTGGGAAATGTCATTCTGCCTTTCTTTGTTCCCAGACAAGTGGGTGTCCCCAATGAGGCTTGGGAGGGTCACTTGGGTAGAGATCTCTACCTAACCTATTCCCTCTGGCGCCTCTGGGCTGCTGCCCCTCCTGCTGTATTGTTGGGTGTGTCCACCTTGACTGAGCCTCCCCAGAAGCCCTTCTGCCTTCTTCATCTCTCCCGTGTGTTCCCCATGATACCACCCTTGATGTTGGAAGTGGGTTTCTGCCCCTCCCACTTTTCTGTTACTGCCATCCCTGGGCATAACTTCTCCTGGTTTCAAGCCTGGAGGAAGTAGGGGGCTCTGCATCCACCAGACAACAAGCACCACTCCCAGCTTCTCACCATATGATGTCCTCTGTGCCATGGTCTCCCACACTCACCCCTCCTGCATCTGCCAATGTGGTCTTGACATCCATAGCCCCACACTCTGCCCACCCACCATTACATATTCCCATCAGCCCCACCTTCCCACTTCACCCCTCTCACTAGCCTGCACCTTGCAATCCAAGACTGCCATGGAGTGCCTGTTTGTGTTCCCCAAATCAATACGTTGAATCAGCAGTGGGACGGTTTTAGGAGATGGGGCCTTAGGAGGTGATAAGGTTTAGATGAAGGCAGATGGGTGGAGCCCTCAGGATGGGATTTGTACTTAGAAGAAGAAGGGACCAGACCTCCCTCCCCACCGTACTGGGACCTAGGGAGAAGGCAGTCATCTTCCAGACAGGAAGAGGGCCCTCCCCAGAACCCTACCATGCTGGCACCCTGAACTGTGAGAAATAAGTGTCCCTTGTTTAAGCCTCCTGCCCTATGGTATCTGTGATGGCACCCAAGCTGCTGAGGCAGAAGCCTCTTTTTGCAAATGCCCTCCCCTCTAAGCCCCATTGTCTTTTGATGGCCATCCAGCCCCACAGCCTCCCCACACTCACTCACATAGAGTCCCAAACTTTGACCCAACCCTTCTTATATGTACCCGAGGGCCTTATCTCCTTGACTGATCAAGATTCACTAACCTAATAAGGGGTTACTATTGACCTCCAGGAGAGCGAACTAAGGGCAACGTACCTCAGAGAGTGGAACCCATTTCTCATTTCTGGCAAGTCCACAGGATATGAGCCCCAGTAATCTCCCCAGAAACACAAGTCCTTAGTTGGTCTTGGATACAACTAAGACCTAGGGTCTCACAGCCCTGAAAACCCCAGTACTCCTTGAGGCCAGAGGTCTTACAAGGAGTCAAACCCCTTTAAATAATGTAAGCCCTGTCAGTCCCCTTGTAACACCTTAATTTTACTAGTAAAGAAGTCCAACAGGAAATATTGGTTGATTCACGATCTCAGGGCAGTCAATAATACAGTTGTTCCTAATCCCTGCACTCTCCTATTCCAGGTCCCATGGAATGCTTAGCAACACACTGTCCTTGGTTTGAAAGATGCTTATTTTATTTCTGTAACCATTACACCCAGACTCTCTTGTCTTAGCCTTCAAAGGGAAAGAAGTAAAGTCCCTCAAGATCAGCCAATATACAAGGACAGTGCTCCCTCAGGCCTCCCATATAGCTCTCATCTGGAAGGGCACCAGAAAGAGACCTCACGGACCATAAGCTAAAATGTGGCACCTTATTTCAACATATGGTTAACTTAGTTATTGCCATAAAGGACCTCCAGAGTTCTCAGGATAACACTACTATGACAATACTAAAGTGTTAGGCTGAGAAGGGTTACAAGGTATCTCCCTCAAAGGCCTGAATCTCCAACAGCAGGTTCAGTATCTCAGGTCCATCCTTACACCCAGGGCCAAATGCAGTATCCTCACAGGAAACAGGCCATCTTATCACTATGGGTTCCAAGCAATGAGAAGGAGCTGAGGGGTTTTCTAGGAATGGCAGGTTCAGTCACCTTTGGGGTCAAATTTTGGAATAACTGCAAAACCTTTTTATGAAATCTTGTAGGGAAAAGATAGGGGCCCCTTCTGTTGTAACTCCCTGAATGTCAACAGGCACTGAGAGCTAAAAGGACACCTTGGACAGGGTGTATCATAGGGGTGCCAGAAGGAGAAAAGCAAGAGCAAAAAATTGAAAAACTGTTTCAAGAAATAATAACTGAAAACTTTACCAATCTGGTGAGAAAAAAATAGACATACAAGCTCAGGAAACTCAGAGAGTCTCAAACAAGATGATTCCAAAGAGGCCCACACCAAGACACACCATCATTAAAATGCCAGTAGTTAAAGACAAAGAGAGAATCTTAAAAGTAGCAAGAGAAAAGCAGTTGTTATTTACAAGAGAACTCCCATTAAACTGTCAGGTGATTTCTCAACATAAATTGCAGTAAGGAAGGGAATGGCATGAAAAACAAAGACCTATAACTAAGAGTACTCTATCCAGAAAAGCTATCATTTAAAATCAAAGGTCAGATGAAGAGCTTCCCAGAAGGGAAAAAACTAAAAGAGTTCATTATCACCAAGTGAAGATTAAAAGAAATGTTAAATGGACTTTTTTAAGAAAAAGAAGAAAAAATAAATAATATAAATAATAAGATGGCTATAACTATATATCTAGCTACAATTACTTTAAATGTAAATTAATTAAATGTTCTAATTAGCAGACAGGATGATTGAATGGATAAGAAAAAAAATCCTTACAAATGCTACCTGCAAGAGACTCACTTCTGATCAAAAGACATACACAGATTGAAAGTAAAAGGATGAAAAAGCAGTTTCATGAAAATGAAAATGGAAACAAACAAAAAAGTTGGGGAAGCTATACTTATACCACACAAAATAGACATTAAAAAGAAGGCTATAAGGAAAGACAAAGAAGGACCCCAGTTATTCCACTTCTGGGTCTTTATCCAATGAAACCCAAAACACTACTTTGAAGGGACATGTGAATCCATATGTTAATTGCAACATTATTTACAGTAGCCAAGATATGGGGGCATCCTGGGTGTTCATCAATGGAAGAATGGATAAAGAAGAAATGGTACTTATATACAATGGAATATTACTCAGCCATTAAAAATGAAATCTTGGCATCTGCAATAACATGGATTGACCTAGAGGGTATTGTGCTGAGTAAGTCAGACAGAGAAAGGCAAATGTCATATGTGGAATCTAGAGAACAGGATAAACAAACAACAGAAACAAACTCATAGATACAGAGAGCATTTTGAAGGTTGTCAGATTGGGGATTTGGGGGATAGCTGAAGGAGAAGGGGATTAAGAGGCACAAATTGGTAGTTACAAAATAGTCATCAGAAGGTAGAGTATAGCCTGGAGAATAGTCAGTAGTATTGTAATAACCATGTATGGTGTCATATAGGTTACATAAATGTATAAATTACCATATTGCGCACCTGAAACTAATATTTGTTGCATGTCAAGTACAATTAAAACTTTTTAAGTTATTAAAAGAAAAAGTACAAACTTGTAATTACAAAAGAGTCATAGAGATATGAAGTATAACATAGAGAATATAGTCAATAATATTGTAATAACAGTATATGGTATCATATGGGTACTAGATTTATTGGGGTGATCATTCATAAATTATATACATGTCTAATTGACTATGTTATGCACCTGAAACTAATATAATATTGTATGTCAATTGAAAAATAAAACAATATTTTTAAATGTGGTTTTAATATATTTCACTCTTCTAAAAATTCATCCTATCATAGAGATGATCAGCTTTGACCTAGTTCAACCAAATAACGATATTGGAATAAATACAATGTATGTTTGGATTCATGAATAATCTGAAAACTTAATAAAATTATAATCTTTGAAATTTTTTCTGTTGATATTGAAATGTACATTTTAAATAATTAGACTTCATTTTTATAATAATAATAGTGTTTCTTTATTGAAGTAAACATGTTACACACATTGGCTTATGGGAGGTACATACCACCTCTTTATCTAGTGTCTATTGGTGGGCATTAGGTTGTTTTTATTACCTTGGCTATTGTGAACAGCGCCACAGTGAACATAAGGGTGCATAGATCTTTACAAATGAGTGTTTTGGTTTTCTTTGGATAAATACCTGGGAGTGTAATTTCTATGTGAACTGGTAGTTTTAGCTTTAATTTTTTGAGAAATCTAAACCTCCAAATGTTTTCCTTAGTGGCTGTAGCAATTTGCAATCCCACCAACAGTGCATGCGGGTTTTCTCTTTACATCCTTGCCAGCATTTTTTAGTTGATGTATTAATGATAGCTGTTAGTGAATATCTCATTGTGGTTTTGATTAGCATTTTTTGGTGATTAGTGATCTTGAGAATCTTTTTATATGTCTATTGGCGATCTGTATGTCTTCTTTGGAAAAATACCTATGCAAGTCTTCTGCCCATTTTTTAAATTTTGGATGTTAATTTCTTATCACATGTATTATAGGTGAATATCTTCTCCCAATCAGTAGGTTTTCTTTTCAATTTGTTGATAGTTTTTGCTGTGCAAAAACTCTTTAGTTTGAAGTAGTCCCATGTGCTTATTTTTTCTTTTATTTCACTTGTCCAATGAGATACATCAGAAAAAATATTGCTAATAGCAATATCAGAGAGTTTTCTGCATGTTTTCTTCTAGAAGTTTAAAAGTTTGGGGGTTTATGTTTAAGTATTTAATTCATTTTGAATTTATTATTGTATATAGTATAAGAAAGTGGTTCATTTTCATTTATTTTGCATGTATTTGTTGAAGATTAGATCATTAGATTGTATATTCTTGCCTTTTTTGTCATAGATTAAATAACCATATCAGCAAGAATTTATTTCTGGTCTGTCTATTGGTCTACGTATTTTTTTAATGACAATTTAGATTACTATAGCCTTGTAGTATAGTTTGATATCAGGTAGTGTGGATTCCTCCACTTTGTTCTTTCTCATGATTGTCATGGCTATTTGGAATCTTTTATGGTTTTATATAAATTTTATGACTATTATGACTATTTGTTCTAGTTCTGTGGAAAATACCATTGGTATTTTGATAGAGATTGCATTAAATCTATAGATTGCTTTGGGCAGTGTGGACATTTTAATGATGTTAACTCTTTCTCTCTATGAGCACAGTATATGCTTCCATTTACTTGTATCTTCTTCAGTTTCTTTTCTCATGACATATAGATTTCTGAGAACAGGTCTTTTACCATCTTGGTGAATTTAATTTCCAGGAAATTTCATTGTTTTTGATGCAATTGTACATGAGATTGTTTCCTTAACTTCTCTTTCTGGTAGTTTATCATTGGTGTATAAAAAAGTGCAACCAACTTTTGAATATTAGTTTTGTATCCTGCTAATTTACTGAATTCACTGATTAGTTCCAAGAGTTTGTATGTGAGGGTGGGTATCTTTGGAGTTCTCTCTATATAGTATTCATGTCATCTGCAAATAATGACAATTTTACTTCTGCTTTTCCAATATGGATACCTCTTATTTCTCTTTCTTGTCTGATTGCTGTAGCCAGGACTTTCAATACTATGTTGAATAGAAGTGATGAAGGAAAGACAAGGGTATTCTTGTCTTATCTCTGATCTTAAGGAAAATTCTTTTAGCCTTTTCTTTTGAGTATGATGTTAGCTATAAGTTTGTCCTGAATGGCCCTTATTAGCTTGAGGTATGTTCTCTCTATTCCTACATTACTGGGAGTGTTTATCATAAATGGATGCTGGATTCTGTCAAATGCTTTTTTCTGCATCTATTGAAATGATCATATGATTTTTATCTTTCAAATTTTTAATGCAGCATATTACATTAATTAATCTTCGGGTATTGAAACTACTTGTATTCCAAGGATAAATTCAACTTGATCACAGTATATGATATTTTTAATGTATTGCTGAAATCAGTTTGCTAATATTTTTTTGAGAATTTTTGCATCAATGCTCATCATAGATATTGGCCTCTAATTTTCTTTTTTTTGTAATGTCATTGTCTGGTTTTGCAATCATGGCAATTATGGCCTCATAAAAAGAATTAGGAGGCCTTTTCTCCTATTAAAATTTTTTGAATACTTTGAGAAGAATAATTGTTAATTATTCTTTGAATGTGTGGTAAAATTTACCTCTGAAGCCATCTGGTCCAGGACTTTTGTTTTTTGGAAGTTTTTTGATTACTGATTTAATTTCATTGGTGGTAATCAGTCGATTCAGATTTTCTGTTTTTTTGACTTAGTCTTGGGAGATTGCATGTTTCTAGAAATGCATCTATTTCTTCTAGATTATCCAATTTATTGGCATATAACTGCTCGTAGTAGTTTCTTATAATCCTTTTTTTCCTGTGAACTCCATACTTAATTATCCTCTTTCATTTCTGGTTTTATTTATTTGGGTCCTCTTTTTTTTTTCTTGATGAGTCTGACTAAATGTTTATCAATTTTGTTTATTCTTTTATATAACTTATTGCCATTTGAGTCAAATATCTTTTTCTATCCCTTTACTTTCATTCTGTGTGTGTCAGTTGATCTGGAAGATAAACCTTCCTGGCTGAAAGGTCTAAGCTGCTGAAGTTATAGGGAGCATAACTAATAATGTAAGTGTCCCAGAGGTCCCCAAAATGAAGGTGTGTGGACTCTGTGTGAGCAGCCATGAGGGAAGCCATACCATTAAGACATAGGGCAAGATCCTTACCTTTGAAAGGTGGACTTAGAATCAACAAAGGCTGTGGCACTGTCCTGCTCTTTGATCCTCAGAAGGGCTGAGTGGTATGCAGGCATGTTAACAAAAAACAGTAAATGTGTTTTGAAATACATATGAAAATTGAAGAACTTAACCCAAAGATGTTTCAGATGAGACACTGACACACTGGTGGAGCCTTAAAACTGGGATTCAAGTGTGCTTAATCAGGAATTTAGATCACTCTGACAAACAATGCTTGAGCAATAGCTTTGATTTGAGCCACTTTCATTCTTCAAGCTTCTGTTTCATTTATAAAAGTAGCTCTTTAAAAGTTGTCCTGTACAGTGTTCTTTTGCTGAGGAGAATGAAATGCCAATGTGTCTTGCAGGTAGTATCACTGTCGAATGCGGTGAGAAATCTGTCTGATGAGGAGTTATTTGTACCTGTGTCCTCAGCAATGCCATCCCATAAATGAGCATTAAATGTGTTATGGAATGCAATGGAAATTGAAGGCTATCTCCCAAAGATGTTTCAGATGAGG
Organism: Macroglossus sobrinus; assembly: GCA_004027375.1. Lineage (NCBI taxonomy): Eukaryota > Metazoa > Chordata > Mammalia > Chiroptera > Pteropodidae > Macroglossus > Macroglossus sobrinus. The sequence goes on along the minus strand of PVKZ01005014.1, from coordinate 16,807 downwards.
CACTGACACTGGTAAAGACTTAAAACTGGGGTCAAAGTGTGCTTAATCAGGAGTTAATTCACTCTGACCAGGAAGGTTTGAGTCAATGGCTTTGCATTGAGTCATTTCCATTCTATGGCTTCAGTTTCAATAAGGTGCTCTAAATGTATCCTGCATCCTATATGCCAAGTGATAAATAGATATTTTGAATGGCCTGCAGTATTGTTCCAAGAGGAGACTTGACATCTGCAGTGTGTGAAGCAATCTTGAACTCTACCAACATATACAAAGTGGTAGAAATTCGTACAAAGCGGGTTCAGGCTGCCATGTTTTGGAAGGGAACTTATATGCTAAAGAGACCTAAAACCATTGCGATAAACAATGTGGTACGGTGTTTCAATACAATGGTTCATTTCTTCACATGAAGAGGGGATAGGAAACTATAACCTTTAGAGACAGTGAGCAACACATGCAAAGGAAACAGGTTTTTGAATACCTGTGTTCTGTAATCCAGAAGTCCACTAAAAGATTTGGTGCTAGTACAGGTGAATGCTTTGAAGTCTAAGGTGGCCCTCACACAATATAGAAGAAGGAATTACAGTTCTTATCTGTAATTCATGTAATACTTTTCTTATTTTAGCAAGCTCTTTGCCCCTGTGTTCTTGACTGGAGTAAAGTTAAACCCAGTTCTGACATGACTGTAGCTCTGTTTATGATGCAACCTATTTTCAGTACCAATGTGCTGGTGGAAAACACTTTTTAGAGATACATGGTCTCAAACTTACCATCTGCATAGATTGCATGATCAGGTACTAATACAATAGTAGCTTGCTTGTTGTTTATAGTAGCAGCTCTTTAACGGCTATTTTATACAGTTTCCTTTGCTGAGGAGAACAGATAGCCACAGTGTCTAGCATGTGTCATTGTTGAATTCGATGAGAAATCTTTCTGGTGAGGAGGTGTTAATATTGGTGTATGCTATGTACTGTAAGGCTACACTCTTAACAATACATAAGAAGTGATTATTGGACTTTCCTATAATTTTGTAATACACTGTTGATTTGAGCTAACTTTTTTCAAGGGTGTTCTTAACCAGAGTGATATTCAAAACCATTCTGTCACAACAGTGGTTGGTTTATGAGGCTACTTCCTTTCGGTACCAGAGAGCTGGGTGGAAACAATTTTTAAAGATCCAAGGTCTTGAACTTTTCATTCCCACAAACTGCATAATCAGGTACTAAAACAAGAGCAGTTTTCTTGTCATTTATAACACTGGGTCATTAACACCTGTCCCATGCAATGTACCTTTGCCAAGGAGAACGTAAACCCACAGTGTCTTGCGTGTAGGGTCATTGTTGAATGCAATGAGAAAACTTTCTATGGAGCAGTGGCTTGTAACTTGTGTCCTCAGCAATGCTGTTCCATAAATATACAGTGAATGTGTAGTAGAATGCATATGGAAATAGAAGGCTATAGCCCAAAGAGGTTTCAGATAAGACAGTGACACATTGGTTGAGCATTAATCTGTGATGCAAAGTGCTTAATTAGTTAGATGAATCACTCTGACCAATAATGCTTGAGGCAAAGCCTTGAATTCAGCCTCTTCCATTTCGCAGGCTCCTCTTTGGCATTTTGATCCAAATGCATCCTGTATGTCAAGTGCTAAGATGGTGACCAGAGTAGATATCATGAACGGGAAATAGAAGTACTACCATTAGAGACTGTGTGCAGCAACAGAAAAGGACATGTGTATTCCTAAACTAGTGTTGTGTAATCCATAAATACAGTAAATTATTGGTGCTAGTATAGGTGTACGCTATGTAGTCTAAGGCTACACTCTTAACAATAGGAAGTGATTATCCTACTTACCTGTAATTTATGTAACATATTATTGATTTGAGCCAATGCTTTTTGTCAGTGTTCTTTCCACATGTAGTGTCATAATGCACAAACACTTGCAACAAAGATATCTACAGAAAGGTGCTTATGGTGAAAGCACTTAGAAATAAAAACTGGACTTTACTCCCATACATACATATTGTGCACTTGTAATCAGTGTTTGCTTCTATATTAGAAGCAAACATGTGTATCCATCAACACATTTTTATGTTAGTTTTTATTAGGGTTAAAAGTCATTTACATACTGCCATCACAGTGGTATATTATTTTGCATTCATTTATACCTTTATTGGTGAGAATTATGCTTCCTTTCCTATTCTTGTGTATTGCCAGTTAGCTGGGTTTTATTTCAGTTTGAAGATCTTCCTGAAATATTTCAGGTGCATTAAGTTTTCAAACTCATTTGGGTCCTTTTTTCTCTGTTCTGTCAGATACAGTATTCATTAAGCAGAGTTGTTGTTGTTGTTTTTCATTATCAATTTTGAATACAATATCCATCATACCCCTGGCCTGTAATATTTTTGCTGAGAAATTCTCTGAGTCTAACAGCTTTCCAACTTCTCTCTTGCCTTTAATTTTTGACAATTTAATTACACTGTGCCTCAGTGTAGGCCTCTTTATGTTCAGCCTCTTGGAGTCTTGTGGACTTCTGGAATCTGGATGCCTGTTTTTATTTTTTTCCCAAGATATGTAAAGTTTTTTATCATTATTTCTTTAAATAATCTTTCTGCCTCTCTTCCCTTTTCTTCTGGGACTCCCATAATGCATGCATTGATTTTCTTGGTCATTTCCCATAAGTCCCAGAAGCTTTCTTTACTCATTTTTATTCTTTTTCTCCTCTATCTAGATAATTTCAAATGACCTGTCTATGTTTTCTTATTCTCTTTGCTGCTCAAATCTGCTGTTGATGCTGTCTATTGCATTTTCATTTTGTTTATTGTAGCCTTCAGCTCCAGAATTTGTTCAGTTCTATTTTATGATTTCTATCTCTAATAAACTCATTTATTTATGTATTGTTTTCCAGATTTTGTTGAGCTGTCTATCTGTGTTGTCTTGTAACTTGGTAAGCATGTTTAAAAGAATTATTTGGAATATATTTGTCAAGAAATCCATAAGTTGCCATGGCTTGAGAGTCAATTACTGAAAATGTTTTACATTTCTTTGGCAATGTTATTTTCCTGATTTTTGTTGTTGTTGTTGTAGTTTCTTATAAGCTACCATTGGTGTTGCCACATTTTAAAGAGCATTCATCTTTTTCCAACTTTACAGACTGCCTTTTCCAGGGAGAGATTTTCACTGGCATATGGGAAGGAGGTTACTGGGTAAGGTACATGGCTGTGATATGTCCATTTCCAGATGTGGGGAGATGCTATCCAAAAGGCATGTGGTGGCATTGGTTCCAGGGGCAAGTAGGGGCACCTGTTATGGAGAGTATGTGGTGGCATATGTTGGGTTTCCGATTTCTGGCACCTCTTCCCAGGGATGCATGTGAGTGTCAGGTCTGGAAATTATTATATTGTGGTCCCACATCCAGGGAATAGCCATCCACTTGAGAGACCAAGATCTGAGGTTTGGGCATCCATGCAGCAGTGTCAGGGCTGGAGGATAAGTGTAGATATTCCAGGTCCAGGGAGTGAGGCCCAACAGAATGAGTACAAGGAAATCCTATCAGCAGAGTTCAGTTTTAACAAAGATTGGAGACATTCTCAGAGGCTAAGGCTGTGGGCATTAGTGGTGGTAGCCAGAGTTGGTGGAATTTTTCTGCTCTTCTTTTTTCCTACAGGGGAAATCATGCCTGATTCCTCTTGGTGCAGTCCTATGTTGACCCAAGAATGAGACAGAAGAGTCAAACACATCCTATACATTTTTATGCAGCTACTCTCAGTTTTTGTGCACTGCTGTGTTGCCACAGCTTCTTAATTGTACTCCAGTATTCTCCCAGAGACATTTCCATTAATAGTCAGGTGTCAGATCATTGTTTGTATTGTGGGAGAAGAGCTGGAGTCTGCTAGTCATTCATTTTATTGATGGCTCTATATTATACTCATGTTTTAATTTACATTTTCCTTATGACTAAATGTAAAACATCTTTCACATGCTTATTTTGGGTTCATGTATCTTCTTTAATAAAGTATCAGTTCAAAAATTTTGTTCATTTTGTGTTTTCTGATTATAAAGTTCTGAGTATTTGTTATCTAGTCTGGATACAAGTCCCTTCTCAGATATGTAACTTGCAAATATTTACTTTCTGTCTGTGGTTTATATTTTAATATCCTCAACAGCAATTTCTAAAGAGTAGTTCTTAAATATCATGAAATCTAATTTAACTGTTTTTTTCTTTTGTACACTGTGATTTTGTTGTCATATCAAAGGAATCTCCACATTTTCTACTAGACTTTTTTCTATCAATTCCATTCTTTTAGGTTTTATATTTAGGTCAATGATATATTTCAAGTTAATATATTCTTTATTCTTAAAAAGCTTATAATCCACAACTTATCTTTTAATATTGTGCTACATTCCATAAATTAATATGTTATAAAGAATGACTGCATCTAGATTTGTAAATGGAATGAGAACCATTTACTCATATTCCAATTTGCATCAATATTATTAGAGGTTAAATAAATTGATTAGAGTGTTCTGCACTTTATTTTGTGGTACAGACTTTAATGGAGAAATATGTACTTCACATGAACATTAAAGTTTAGTTAAGATCACTTGTAAAGCAATTTATATGGAGGATTTTAAATGGTGTGTTAGCAAGGTACTTATTAATCTAAATTGGATGCACTTCAAGTTTTCTATCAACGTTGATCAGAGTCAAGATAGCATTTGCAGGGGAAGCATTAAAGGAGTCAAATTTAAGGGGATATCAGGCATGAAAAATAGCTGAAAGGTAAATAAAAAAAATGCCCTTCATGATAGAAAATCAAGAAATAGGCAAACTCACCCTGGGCATCTGCCCAGAGCTGACCAGGATGGGTTCAAGGCGTGCTACTTCCCACCAGGGTGGGGTAGAGTTGATCAGAATGATATTCAGCATCAACCCCAGGATCACCTGACACTATATTTTAGCAGTTGGACACCCCTGGTGGTCTGTATTATCAGTGTAAGCACCAAGGCAATAACTTCTTTGTCTTTGGGTTATTTCTTAAAAATCAAGGAGATGAAGTTGCCAGAAAGGGCAAAGAATTGGAATACTTTTCTGTGGTGGATTAATGATTTGGATGTCTGTGTATTAGAGAATGAAATATTAAAGCATACCACAACTCTGGAAAGCACAATGGCCAGCAGGCTGGCCAGAGTGTCACCTCAGTCACCACAGGCTGTGGAGGACTCATGCCCTGTTAACACCACAGTTGCAAGTGCTCTTACTTTGGACCCATTCAAACCCTTTGGAGGGTACTCTCACAATGTCACTCATCTCTACTTGACCATGTTAGGGCATGAGATTGAACTTTCAGATATAGAAGCCTCTGATGAGATAAATATTACCTTTATTCTGCCTGCAGCTTGGAGCCTAGATGCCTGTGCCCTTCGCAGTCACTGTGAGCAGGGAGGATCGCATCCTGCGTGACCCTCACAGCCAACTCTAGTGTGTCACCCGTCACTGTATAGCCACCACATTGTGTTCCTGACACATAGAGCAATGTAATGCTCTGGTAAAAGAACTTCAAAACTGCCAGAGATGCCAAAACAAAATATGCTCAAGATTACAATTCTTCCTGGTGTTATAAGGAAACGTTGAAACAGTCTATTATGCTTTAAATCTCAAGCTTACAGTTTTTGTTCCAAAGAATGACCTGTTATGGTGCCAGTGGGTATAAAAGAATTCACAATATCAGGAAGTAAAGTAAAATGTTTATTCCTTTACAGGCAAAGAAAGGCACCAAACATTAAGAGTAACACTGACCCTGAAGGGTTAGAGGTTTGTTTTTGTTGGGTTCTAAAGGGCAAAGTAGCTGGTGTTTGTCAACAGCTGTGTAGATTGGCAAGAAGTTTGTTTCTTCCATGTTATCTGAAACCAGGTAACCAAAATGTAGTTAATTAACTGCAGGCTCACCTATCTGGGTATCTTTTTCTACGTCTGTGAACTTAAGCTTGAGAAAAAGAAAAATAGAGGGGCTTTGGGGGTCTTCTTGTATCTATACATTGTTTATTTTGGCCGATAGCTGGAGCCATCTCTGGCAGGAACTAAAGGATCTATAGGTTATATACTTTACTTGGTAGCTAAAGCTGGTTCTGGCAAGGGTCAAAAGATTGGTAGGAACTGAGGTGTTTTTCCTTTTACCTTTCAAAAGTTCCCCCACCCTACCAAAGTAAGAAAAATATGTCAGACCAAAAGGTACAAGGCTCATATGATTTCATTCCTACATGTTCTTGGAACAGACAGCAAGACCATGAGAAGTAAAATGACAAACTGTATATTCAGAGTCTCAAACAATACATTGTTGGTGACCAGATTTTTTTTCTGATGTTTGTAAGCAATGTATCTCCAATACATTTCAATTGGTAGAAACTACACACAGCAGCAGGTTATTAATAGTGAGTAGAGAAGCTTAGTCTATCAAACCCAAGTCAGGTGTACCAGTTACCAGAGATTCCTAGATAAACTGGAATATTTTTTAGATTTTATGGGTTTTTTTAATCCATTCACAGAGATGGCCAGCAAAGAACATTTGAGTCATCCCAGAATCATTTTGAAATTACTGGCATATTGGTGCATAATGAGAATGTGTCAAACATGTTAATCCTCTGAGTTGAAAACAAGATGCATTCATAAAGGACGTGTTCCACTCTTATTGATAAGTCCAACTCTCAAGAGTCAGAAGAGTGACAGTGGAATACATTCTAAATTGGGTTAAAATAAATATGAACGTGACAAGAAGGCTGTGAAATTAGAACCAATCCCCATTTATCAATATTTTTCAAGGAATGACATTTTGTAGAAAAATAAACAGGCTCATCGAATACAAATGAGATAGGGCTGTACAATGTCTCCTTGGCCTTGGGATAAAATGGGGATCCATGGGAAATAGGCAAGTGCCAAATTTTTTAAATTAATTTCTGCCTTATGAAAGTGTTTTCCTCTGTCTGAAACTCTACTGGTTTTTCTCCACAGAAACACTCCAGAATCTATACAAAAACACACGGGATCTATGAATTCGATGCCAAAAACCTGCCTGAATGGATCATTGTAAAAAGTTCATTCAAATATTAGGGAAAAATGGATGTGGGAATGGGTGAAGGACCCTAAGGGGATCCATTGTATTGTGATGGGTACTACAAAGACTTTCTTCCCATTTCTTATATATTTCAAATTCTATTACTGGCCAATTGGAACACATGTCATTTTGGACACCCATTTTTCTACCAGCACTAGAAATTCATAAATCCATGAGGCAAGAAAGTGAAAAATGAAGTGTAAGTTTTGCCTTGGAGTAAATAGAAGCTTCTCTACTCACTATTAATAAAAAAAAACATCTGACAGAAGCCACAGCCAGGGCCTCTCCTCTGCAATCAGGGCCCTGAACCAAGCTTTGGCCTCACACAGATGGAGCATCCATTAGTCTCAGAGGCTGGACAAGGCTTCCTCTTCTGCAAACAGGAATCCCTGGTCAGGTGGCTTCAGCCCTGACCTGTGTAGGACAGCAAGCAGTAGATGCATCTGGCCAGACATGGCAGGCTGTGCAGCCCCCACTGGCCACGTGGATGGAACACACAAAACTTCAAATCATGATTTGGGCCTGAGGTGGGAGAAGAGATCCATTTGGGTAGATTATTTTTATTAAATTTATTCTACATTTTTAAAATTTATATCCTTAATTTAGGCAGATACTGATTGGAAAGTGATGTTAGTTTCAGTGAACGATGCACCGATGCAAAAGTGACACATGAAGGTCTAGTGATCATCTGTCACCCAGCAAACTATTACAATATAATTGATGGTATTCCCCTCACCTTTTGTTCCTCACATCAAAGCCCAATGAAATATCTCTATGGGAAAAAAGATAAAACACTCTCACACTCATCTAGACATTGATTCACACAAAAGACACTTGATGCACACATGCTCATTTGCACTCACACTTAAGCACACAAAACATACCCCCACATCATCAAACACACATGAAAACACACACTGACTCTCATCGAAATTTTTGCACAGACAGACACTCATGCAATGTCATATGTGCATCTTGGCTTCTTCATCCCTGGTGACATGGGTCAAAAAAGGATTGTCTGGAGTTTAGAGAAACATGGAGGAGTGAAATACAGCCTCAGATCTCTCCCCTTGAAAAAAAAATAAGCTTATATCTAAAACTCAACAAAAAACATCCAAACTCTACACCAAAATGTCTGAGTGTGGGATCTGTGCATAAGAGCTACCACAGGTCAGAACCCTTGGTGTAGGGAGGTGGACTGGGAGAAATAAAGAAGCTGCATTTAGCAGCTGCTGGAGCTCCCTATAGGAGAAGGGGGAGGGGGAAAGGTGCGGCAAGATCTCTGAACTGCCCTGCCTGAGAGTGCTGTGAGCTCCATGTGGCCAGTGGCAGGGCCAAGTCATCAGGGCAGAAAGCAGAGAAGTGAGATAGAAAAGAAACAACAGATGATTTTTATCAGCCATGAGTGCAAAACCGAGGCTGAGCCACTGTCCCCAAACCCCAACCCAGAGGACCCCTCCCCCCACCACCTCTGAGAATGAATACCACAGAGACCAACGGGAATCTGAACAAATGCCACTGAAACTGTCACTAACACTGACAGGGACTGAAGCTGAGAGTAATGAGCATAATTAAACATCTATAAGGAAAAAAGGCATTATGAAGGCTTTATTGAAAGCAAGAATCCAGGAGGCTTAGACACCACCTACTGGAAACCAAAAGAAAAGAGCCTTCTTTGCAACAAGCTAAAGAGAGAACTTTATATAATAAATCTTCTTTCTGGAATACATCAGAATACACTTCCATTAATGCCCAGGTGGAGAAATAGTCCATTAAACACCATGAACAACCAAAGTGACAAGGCATCTCAGAAAGAGAAAAATCTCCAGAAAATAAGCTTAAAGATTTTGAAATATGCAACTTAAATGACAGAATTCAGGATGATAGTTCTGAAAAAACTCTGTGTGATCTGAAATGAGTCATATCAACATTTCCAGGAACTGAAAAAACAACTAGATGAACAAAATGAGTTTTCTAGCAAGGAGATTAAAACTCTCAAAAAGGACAGAATAGACTTTCTAGATATAAAAAATAAAATTAAAAATAATTTAAAATAAAACCACACACACAAGTTAAAAAAGGAAATAGCAAGCTTGGGAAATACAACTACTTATACATTCTTCTCTAGTGCACATGGATTATTCTCAAGAATTGACCACATACGGGGAAACAGAGATAGCCTAAACAAATATGAGGCCTGAAATCATACCAACCATATTCTCTAATCATAATGCTTTCAAACTAGAAATCAACTGCAAAAAGAAAGCAAGAAGAACCACAAATACATGGAGATCAAACAGAATGCTACTGAAAAATAACTGTGTCAGAGAAGAAGTAAAAGAAGAGATCAAGAGATACATAGAAATGAATGATAATGATAGTAGAACATATCAAAACTTTTGGGACACAGCAAAAGCAGTCATAAAAGAAAAGTTCATATCATTACAGGCTTACCTCGAAAAACAAGAATGAGCCCAAGTAAATAAACTAATACTTCATCTTGAAAAAATAGAAAAGGAACAACAAATGAAGCCTAAAGTCAGTAGAAGGAAAGAAATAATCAAAACTAGAGCAGAAATAAATGAAATTGAAAACAAAAGAACAACAGAAAAAATAAATGCAACAAAGAGCTGATTTTTTGCAAAGGTTAATAAAATTGACAGAACCCTGGTAGACTCACTAAAGAAAAAAGAGAAAGGACAAAACAAAATCATGGATGAAAGAGGGGGAAATCATGACTGATATCGCAGAAATACAAAGAATTATATAAAAATATTATGAAAAGTATATAACACCAAATTTAATAGCCTAGAAGAAATGGACCCATTCTTAGAAAAATACAATCTTCCTAGACTGAATCAAGAAGATCTGGAAAATCTAATAGACCGATCAGCAGTATGAAAATTAAAACAATCATCAAAAACCTCCCAAAAAGTAAAAGTCCAGGACCAGATGGCTTTATCAATGAATTCTACTAAACATTCAAAGATTTAATACCTATTCTCCTCAAAATCTTCCAAAAAAAATTGAAGAAGAGGCAATATTTTCCAATTCATTTTGTGACACCATAAAAACCTAGTAAAGATAACACATACACACGCAAAAAAACAAAACTACAGACCAATATATCTCATAAACACAGATGCAAAAATCCTATAAAAGAAACTAGTGAACCAAACACAGGAACATATTAAAAAGATTATACACCGCGATCAAGTGGGCTTCATCCCAGGGGCACAGGGATGGTTCAACATATGCAAATCGATTAATGTGATACACTACATAAACAAATTAAAACATAAAAATCATATGATCATATCAATTGGTGCAGAAAAAGTCTTTGACAAGAAACAGCATCCATTTATGAGCAAAACACTTAACAAAATCGGTATAGATAGAAAGTAACTTAACATAATAAAGGCTATATATGACAAATCCTCAGCCAACATTTTACTTAATGGTGAAAAATTTTAAACCTTCCAAGATCAGAAACAAGACAAGGCTGTCCACTTTCACCACTGTTATTCAATATAACATTGGAGGTCTTAGCAAGTGCAATCAGGTAAGAGAAAGATTTAAACGGAATCCAAATAGAAAACAAAGACATCAAACTGTCACTCTTTGTAGATGACATAATTCTCTATATAGAAAACCCTAAAGACTCCATAAAAACTCTACGAGAAATGATAAAATAAATACAGTAAAGTCTCTGGACTTTAAATCAAGGTTCAAAAAATCCATAGCATTCCTATACTCTAACAATGAAGTGTCAGAAAAAGGAGTGGAAAAAATAATTCCTTTTGCAATTGCAACAAAAAGAACAAAATAACTAGGAACAAATCTAATAAAACATGTGAAGGGCCTATGTAATGAAAACTACAAGACCCTATTAAAAGAAATTAAAGAAGATACATAGAAATGGAAAGATATTCTATATTCTTGAATTGGAAGAATCAACATAGTTAAGATGACCATATTACCTAAAGTATTATACAGATTTAATGAAATACCCATCAAAATCCCATTGGTATTTTTTAAAGAAACAAAACAAAAAATCATCAGATTCGTATGGAAGTACAAAACACCCCGAATTGCCAAAGTTATCTTAAGAAAAAAGAATGAGGCTGTAGGCATCACTGTGCCCAACTTCAAATTATACCACAAAGCGACAGTAATCAAAACGGCATAGTATTGGCAGAATAACAGACACATGGAACAGTGGAACAGAATTGAGAGTCCAGAAGTAAACCCATATTTACATGGACATATACTTTTTGACAAAAAAAAAGCCAAAAACATACAGTGGAGAAAGGAAAGTGTCTTCAATAAATGGCACTGGGATACTGGAAAGCCACCTGCAAAAGAATAAAACTAGACTCTTGTCTATCACCACACATAAAAATTAACTCAAAGTGGATTAAGGACCTAAATATAAGACCAGAATCAATAAAATGCACAGAAGAAAACATAAGAACTAAACTCAAGGAACTTAGACTTAAAGAGAATTTTAGGAATTTGATCTCAAAGGCAAGGGAAGTGAAAGCTAAAATAAATGAACGGGACTACATCAAACTAAAAAGCTTCTGCTCAGCAAAAGAAATCATTAACAAGGTAAAGAGACTAACCATCAGAATGAGAAAATATATTTGCAAGCAACATCTTCGATAAGGGCCTAATATCCAAAATATACAAAGAACTCACACAAGTCAATAATCACACACACAAAAAAAATGATCCAGTCAAAAAAATAGGCAGAGGACCTGAACAGACACTTCTCCCTAGAGGATATACAAATGACTAACAAATAGATGAAAAGATACTCAACATCGCTAGCTATTAGGGAAACGCAAATCAAAACCACAATGAGATACTATCTCTCACATGTCAGAGTAGCTATAATCAACAAGACAAATAATAACAAATGTTGGAGAGGATGTGGAGAAAAAGGAACCCTCATACACTGCTGGTGGAACTGTAAATTGGTAGAGCCACTATGGAGAACAGTATGCAGGTTCCTCAAAAAACTAGAATCAATCTACCATATGATTTAGCAATCCCACTACTGGGCATTTACCCCCAAAGACTTGAAAACCCATATTTAAAAAGATATTTGCACACTGATGTTCATAACAGCACTATTCACAGTGGCCAAGACATGGAAGCAACCGAAGTGTCCTATGATAGATGATTGCTCAAGAAGTTGTGGTACATATACAATAGAATATTACTCAGCCATAAAAAGAGAAGAAATACTGCCATCTGCAACAACCTGGATGGACCTCAAGATAATCATGCTAAGCAAAATAAACCAGACTGGAAAAGATGAAAATCACATATCTCTTATATGCGAAATATAAACCTAAAAGCAACAAATGAACAGGACAGAGACTCAGAGACATGGACAATGGACTAGTGGGTACTGAAGGGTAGGGTGTGGAGGAGGACAGAAGAGGTAAACAGGGTAAAAGTGATCAAATATAGAGGGTTTGGGGGAGGGTAAAGTGAGTAAAAGGGATCAAATATATGATAGCTGAAGGAAACTGGACTCTGGGTGATAATTACACAATAGAATATATAGGTGTCAAATTTTAATGTACACCTGAAAATTATATAATTGTATTAACCAATGTTACCTCAATAAATTTAATTTTTTAAGGTAAAAAATAAAATAAAATATAAATTAAAACTTTGAAAAAAAATTAGCAGAGAGTGGGGAAATGGCTGACTGGGTAAAAGCAGGGTTTGTCTCCTCCCAGTTCCACATTGAAATTACAACCAAATTATAAAATAATCAACGTGGAGAAACACTTGAAGTCCAGCTGATCAGGACACCTATATCTGATAATATAAAAGAGCCACATCAAGGCTGCAGGACCACCCAGGCACAGATGTTGCAGCAAAACTGAGGCTGTATTGGTCAGATGGACCTTGTCTCCCTGAGATTTTACTTCACTCAAGTCACAGAGTGTCTGCAGCCCATTGACAAGCAGCCTCTTGTGTAGTGCTTGGCTCTTGAGTTATGCAGTCGACTCAGGCAACAGACCTTGACTTGTGCAATAAGCACATTTCAAGAAAAACAGTTGTGGATAGATCACTGCTGCCTGTACAAGCTGCAATATCTCTTGAGGGGGTTGCAGGGGTTTGTATTGGCCTGGTGACCCTTGACTCCATGGGCTTCTGCCCCATCTAATACACAAAGTGCCTGCTTCACATTAATAGGCAGCTGCCCCTGCCCTGTGGTAATGCATTCATGCCCAAGGGTGACAGCATTTGACCTTACTACAAGTGGAAACATACAGGGAGTCACAGAGACAGTGCTAGCACATAAACTGACACTGCAGTAGCGGAGGGAAATTTACTCAATAGACCCAGGAGACTCCCAGGGTTTCTGCGCCACCCAACATACACACCACTGAGTCTCATCCAGTTTCAGAGACTTACAGGCAACTGACAAGCAGTGTCAGACCTTAAGGAGCACTGATCCCTCTGCTAAACAGCCACAGATCAGGGATCAGAGATAACCAACCATTGCCTACAGCATTGTCTCTTCCACTTACCTATAAATTCAGTAGGCAACAACTATCGGTGGATTGTTGGATAGCCCTGAGCAATCAAAAGCGGCTGACCTTGGCCTACTGGGAACCCCTTACCAAGGGGCCACAAAACCGATGCTAACACTAGACCAAAATGAAGCAACTCCTGACTGGTCCCATTAGTGATACACACAAAAGGTGATTTCAACAAGTACACAAGCATGCTAGGGCAAATCCCACTCAGTAGGGTTAGCAACCACACAACTCTTACCTTGTGAGTGCAGCCAATTCTCACAATTAGTCACCCTGAGTATTAATCCCATTTGCAGATCTAATAACAACAATAAAGGCTTGGCAACATCAAAAGATCACACACAGCCCACACAAAGATCACATCCAGAGCTCCTAAGGGATAGGGAGAGTGTGCCACTGGGCCACACAGGACACCTTCCACATTAGGCCACCTAGTCAAAGCTGAGAGACCAAATAAATATTCCTAACACATAGAAACAAACACAGAGAGGCTAATTAAAAAAAAAGAAAACAAACAAACAAACAAACAAAAAACATACTGCAAATGAAACAGAAGACTCCAGAAAAAAAGCTAAATGAATTGGAGGCAAGCAACCTACTAGAGACAGAATTCAAAATAATGGTTATAGGGATGCTCAACAAACTTATGGGAAGAATGGATGAGCACAATGTGAACCTCAACAGCATAAAAAAGGACATAAAAACCATAAAAAAGAACTAGACAGAAAAAAATTAAGTGAATTAAGACTACACTAGAAGAATTCAACAATAGATTGGATGAAGCAGGAGATAGAATTAGCAAATTGGAAGAAAGGTTAGCAGAATACACCCAATCAGAACAACAAGAAAAAAGAATTTTAAAAAATGAGGATAGTTTAAGAGACCTCTGGGACAACATGAAGCGTAAAAATATCTGAAACATAGGAGTGCCTGAAGTGAAAGAGAGGGAGCAAGGGATTGAGAATCTATTTGAAGAAACAATGACAGGAAACTTCCCAAACCTGCAAAGGAATTAGACATACAAGTTCAGGAAGCACAGAACTCCAAACAAGAAGAATTCAAACAGACTTACACCAAGGCACATCATAATTAAAACGCCAAGTCAAAGACAAAGAAAGAATCTTAAAAGCAGCAAGAGAAAGAAAGAAGTTACTTACAAGGGTACCCCCATAAGAATGTCTGCTGACTTTTCAATGAAAACTTTGAAAGCCAAAGGGACTGGCAAGAAATATTCAAAGTTATTAAAAACAAGAATCTACAACCATGAATACTCTACCCAGCAAGCTTTCGATTAAGATGGAAGGTGAAATAAAGAGCTTCCAGACAGGAAAAAGTTTAAGGAATTCATCACCAACAAGCCAGCATTACAAGAAATGTTAAAGGGTCTTCTGTAAAAGGAGAAGGGGTAAAAAAAATAGAAATAAGAAATATGAATAACAAAATGGCAGTAACAATGTACCTATCAGTAATCACTTTAAATGTAAAAGGATTAAATGCTCCAATCAGAAGACATAAGGTAACCGAATGGATAAGAAAACAAGACCCATGTATATACTGTCCCAAGAGACCTATTTCAGAACAAATGACACTCACAGACAAAGTAAAGGAATGGAACAAGATATTTTATGCAAACGAAAATGAAAAAATAGCTGGAGTAGCAATACTTATATCAGATAAAATAGACTTGGAAACAAAGGCTATAATAAGGGACAAAAGAGAGCATTACATAATGATAAAGGGATTGATAAATCAAGAGGACATAGCCTAGTAAACATATATGCACCCAACATAGGAGCATCTACATACATGAAGCAATTATTGACTGACATAAAAGGAGAGATCAATAGTAATACACTCATAGTAGGAGACTTTAACACCACATCGACACTAATGGACAGATCTTCCTGGCAAGGAATCAACCAGGAAATAATGGGCCTAAAAGAACAGATGGATTTAATAAATATTTTTAGAACATTTACCGCAAAACAGCAAAATATACATTCTTCTCAAGTGCACATGAACATTTTCAATATAGACCTGATGTTAGGATGAAAATCAAGTCTCAATAAATTTAAGAAGATTGAAATCATTTTAACCGTCTTCTCTGATCACAATAGTATGAAACTAGATATCAACTCCAAGAAAAAAAAACTGGGAAATACACAAATGCATGGAGGCTAAATAACATGATACTAAACAATGAATGGGTTATCAATGAGATCAAGGAAAAAATCAAAAGATACCTAGAGACAAATGAAAATGAAAATACAAAAAATGGGACACAGCGAAAGCAGTCCTAAGAGGGAAACTCATAGCAATACATGCCTACCTCAAGAAATAAGAAAAAGCTCAAAAAAACAATCTAATCCTACAATTAAAAGAACTGGATAAAGGACAGCAAACAAAGCTCAAATTGAATAGCAGGAAGGAAATAATAAAGATCAGAGTGGAAATAAATGAAACAGTCTAGAAAAACAATACAAAAAATTAATGCAACCAAAAGCTAGTTCTTTGACAGGATAAACCAAATCAACAGACGCTTAGCCAGGCTCATCAAAGAAAAAAAAAGAGAGGACTCAAATAAATTAAATCAGAAATGAAAGGGGAGAAATAACCACGAACTGCACAGAAATACAATGGATCATGAGAAAATACTATGAACATTTATATACCAACAAACTGGACAATCTAGAAGAAATGGACACATTTCTAAACATGTAATCTCCCAAGATTAAGTAAAAAAGAAACAGAAAATATGAACTGACCAATTACCACCAATGAAATAGAATCAGTAATCAAAAACCACCCCAAAATAAAAGTCCCAGACCAGATGGCTTCATGGGCAAATTTTACCAAACACTCATTCTTCTCAAACTATCTAAAAATTTCAAGAACAGAAAATGTTCCCTAACTCCTTTTATGAGACCACATTGCCTTGATTCCAAAACCAGGCAAAGACATTACAAAAAAGAAAACTATAGGTTGATATCTCTTATGAACATTGGTGAAAAAATTGTCAACAAAATATTAGCAAACTTAATTCAGCAATACATTAAAAATATCATACACCATGATCAAGTTGGATTTATTCCTGGGATGCAAGGTTAGTTCAATATCTGCAAATTAATTAATATG